>JAASGW010000111.1:0-61724 GCA_023334395.1 Phytopythium sindhum
CGCCGCTGCAGGCGCTGCAGAACTTCATCCACGAGACGGAGGGTCAAGACATTATCTCGGGCCTCAACACCAAGCAGCGCACGCACTTTGGTCGGCCAGACTGGAAGAAGGAGCTTGAGCGCGTGACTGCTAACCACCGACAGCAGTTCGGCACGCACCCTGACGACGGCATGACCGATGACGACGAAGACGAGGAGGAGAACGAACGAGAGGAGATCGGCGTATTCTTCTGCGGCCCCAAGCCACTGGGCAACGTGATCCACAACGAGTGCGCGCGGTTCAACCAGTCCAAGATCCGCTGGACGCCCGACGTCATGTTCGACTTCCACAGCGAGAACTTCTAGACGGAGTCGATGGTTCGCCTCGAGTCTTTGGATGGAGACGCAGATCATTTAATTTAACAATTGCTCGTGTGGTTACTGCGTTGGCATCCGCTACTCTGTACAACTGCCAGCGTTCGCGTCGGCATCTACTTGTCCTGATCACCAGAGGTCACTTGCATTCTTCGAGCTGCTTGTTCACCCAGCATAGCGTGTGGATGAACTGCCGAATTGATGTTGACGCGGCTCTGTTGATGTTCCCGCATGAGGCGACTGCGTTGCAGGCCCGCGTTGCGGATGGCCATGACGCGGCGCCATCGCGCGTGGGTCGCGTCATTTGCTGTGCCCATTTGAGTCACGTCCCTTCCCAACTCTGCTGGCAAGAATTGCGGCTGTGCCTCGGTTGCAAACGCGCTATCTCCATCACGTCGAGTAAGGTGACGTAGCAGACCTGCGGGCTGCTCGGCTTCATGCTCAATGGCGTCAGCAAGCGAATGCTTGTTGGAGTGCTGCGCGCGGTCTCGGTCTCTCCCGCTCATTGCAGCCTGAGCCGCTCTCCAAGCGTTGCGAGTTGATATCGGAGAGCGTGGCAGCGTAAGCGTGTCTCGACCAATCCGGTCAGCCTCATCGCGCAGTCTGGGGGGGCGCAGCGACGGGGTAGCAGACTGATGCGAGTCCTCCCGAGTCCTGTGAAGCGTTGGCGGGCCACGAGACTCGCGCGAAGGTGGCGATGCTTCAATCGGAGTCTCCGCAGCTGGGAGGACAGCCATCGCGCCCCCACTTGATGTCTCCTCGAGCGTCGTCTTCGTGTTGTCGATGTCTTCGGCCGAGTGATTCTTCCGACGGATCGCGCGGCAGCTGCAGAGCAACGAGTGCACGCGGCCCCGGACGTGCTGATAGCAACCAGAGAGTGTACTGGGGGTAGATGCTGCGAACGACCACCGATATCTGCTGCTAGTGCTCGTGTCCGACGTCCCAGACGTAGAAGCCGACCGCTCGACGCCCCGCTTCGACGCCCAGGGCGGAACGGACGCGCGCTCTTCCATCCCGGAGCGACGTGAGGTGCCAGGAACAAACGAGAGGCGAGAAGAGCCGACTGATCAAGAACTGGGCGTGTCTAGCTCAGTCTGGTGCTCGCACTCGCAGAAGGTGCGGAGGGAGCGGCGACGCCAGCATAAAGGACACGGCTCTCGTCGCCCTTTCCTGTCGTCTATGCTCTTGCCGAAGAGCTCAATGGTGTGAACCCATTTTTCGAAATGGATCGGGAACGGCGAGCAGCCATTGGTTCAAATACGAACGTGCGTGCTACATTTTACACTTCGTTTTACTGGTAAAAACGTGGTAAATTTGGTGTTTTACATATAAATCCGCACAAAGGAGGGCTATATATCCTCTGGACAATCAAATCCGGAGCGTTATTTCGTACCCCGACGCCAATCACACACGCAGGTCAAAAAGCAACATCTGCGTGATGCAGCGGCTCCCTCGACGTCTGCGCGGCGCGGCGTTGCTTGCTCCAGCCCAGCATGTTGGCCAGCGACCTGCGCATTACTCTCGTCTGCTGTCGGCCCCCATGGCGGTAAAAGACGCGCTGGCGGCCGTCCAGCAGCGGTTAATGCGCCAGCCCAACGAAAACGCTCAGGCGTCGGCGCGAACGGACGCCAAGGCGCTCCTCGCCAACGCGCTGCGCCCGCGCCTGGACCACAGCAACGACGTGGTCTTCTATCTAGACCGAGAGGTGAGTCCGCTTGCCTCAGTCACCTCTCGTAGGTTGTGGTGCAAAAGTTGAAGTAACCTGTTCGCAACTCGCCACGACAGTTGACACCAGAGGAAGCGGCGGCGCTAGAAGCCGCGACAGCGCGGCGGTGCCGAGGTGAACCTCTCGCCTACGTCCTCAGGCGGAAGGAGTTCTGGTCCATGGACTTCGCTGTCTCGAGCGATACGCTCATCCCGCGTGCAGACAGCGAGGTACTGATCGAGACGCTAGTGGTGCGTTTAGTGGACACGTGAACCCCATGAACGTTGCTTTGCCTGACGATCCGCTGGTACTCTGTAGAGTCTGTACCCCAAGCACACTCGGCTGGACATTCTGGACGTCGGGACCGGCAGCGGGTGTCTCCTGCTCGCAGCGCTGGCCGAATTCCCCAATGCGATAGGAGTTGGCATCGACATCTCACCTGGTGCTCTCCAAATCGCGAACGAGAACGCCAAGCACCACGGCCTAGAAGACCGCGCGACGTTCATTCGCCGGGACCTGGAAGATCTCGCGCATGGCAAGTTCCTAAAAGAAGATGACTTGCTGGAGCGGTTTGACGTGGTGCTGAGTAATCCGCCCTACATCCCGCGCCGAGAGCTCGACCTCGTTGCGCCCGACGTGCTGGAATACGAGCCGCATCTTGCGTTGTTCTCCGATCCAGAGGCTGTGGCGCAGCAGCTGCGAGCAGAACAGCATAGCGATACTGGTGGTGAGGATGACGGGCTGCGCATGTATCGCCTGCTCCATCAGGCACTTCCGGCGCTGCTGAAGCCAATGTCAAGCGACTCGAGCGAGCGGAGGCGAAGTGTTCTGGTTGAGGTCGGCTCCGAGGCACAGGCGAACGCAGTGCGTGCTCACTTCACGTCCAACCAATCGCCACCGGCCCTGGAGTTTGATAGTGCCGAGCTTTTGCTAGACGGTCGGTCGCGACATCGCGGCGTGCTATTCCAGACGAAGGCATAATGGCAACAAACGGGTGAGGTTGAAGAGGTGCTGAAGAATCTCGCGTGACCTGTTGGGCAACGTATCTCATCTGTCGAGCGTTATTCTTGTCGTCCGCAGCCGTGAAAGGTCGGCTCGGAAGTTAGATCCCGCGTAACTTGTAGTGTTGCCGTTGATCGCTCATGAAGGAGAGTTTGGCGGCGAGGCAGGCCGCCCTGCTGCGCCAAAACGCGGAGCTGGATGAGCAGGTGGAGGCCATCGAGCAACGCCGACAGCAGCAGCAGCAACAACAACAACAACAACAGTCGCAGGGGTCACGCCCGTCGTCTTCATCGACGGCGGAGCGGCGCAGCAAGAAGAGATCAGTAGAAACAAGCGTGGCACCAACTTCTTCTAACGATGCTGATGGAGGCAAGGAGCCAGGCAGTGGCGAGGAGGATGAACGGGACGGCTCAGCGCCTGTCATCCCATCCGCGTTGGCACGTTCCTCGTCCAGTCGCTCGCGCATCAACATGCCGATGGATTTGAGCGCGTCCATCGACTCGTTTGGCGCTGCGGTTCGCGGAGAAGTAGAGACGCTGAATGGTCAGCCTGATGCTAGCAAGAGGAAAGCGAAGCGGGCAAACTCGCACAATGGGGAGGCTGTTACTGAAGACGCCGACGCCAACGGCTCGAGCTCTGCTCGTGGCCGAAGCCAACGCTCCGCCTCCAAGATCGACGACGCAGAAGGCGATGAAGGAGAAGGGCTGGGACTGGAGGCCACGGTCCGATACCAGAAGGCGCGACTCCGAGTGCTTCAGGACGAAGTCGACTCCGCTTCCGCACGGATCAAGGAGCTGGTACGTGTAGATTCAATCGCCCAATTGCCTAACTATGACGCACATTGTACAAACGTTAAGGATACATCCCATGAATTCGTCAGGAATCGTCTCAGGCGACACTGCGCAGCGAGGCGGACGCTGCAAAAGCCGAGAGTGCAGCACTCGGGAAGAAGCACCAGCAAGCGCAGCAGCTGCTGGACAAACAACGCGAGCTCACGTACGTTCGTGCTTTGTAGTTGGTCTCTCATGACGTGCTCTGGGTCCCGCAAGCTCACCGAATGATGACTAACAGGGCCGCGCTCGAGTCCAAGCAGCGGATTTTGGAGAGTCAACTGTCGGCAGCGCAGGCGCAAGTTGAGGAGGTGCAGCGGGCCGAGAAGCAGGCAGCTCAGCAGTTCCGCTCCAAAGATGTGCGTTGCATGTTGAGTTGCGGCCGTGCATCCTGCGCTTGATCAGGCTCATGGACTACTGAATGTTCATCTCATCTAGGTGCGGCTGAACCGAGCTCTGGAGGAGCTGGAGAAGGTTAAGGCACAGCTACAGGAGGAAAAGCGGAGCAGCGGGCAGGCCACGGTGGCCAAGGACGAGTACGATCAGCTCTTGCGGGATAACAGGAAGCTCGACAAGCAAAAGGTAGGGAGTCTACAGCGACCCTGAGGCAGACAGCATCGTAACTTGCTGGTCGCTCCTTGGACGCTCTTCACTCGACAGAACGAGCTACTGGCGGCCTTCAAGAAGCAAATGAAGCTCATCGACCTGCTAAAGCGCCAGCGAATCCACATGGAGGTGAGAGAGCGTGGTCGTCTCTACCGAACACTCCGGTGTTCGAGCTCCCTCACAGCATTGTGATTGCTCATGCAGGCCGCCAAGATGCTGTCGTTCACGGAGGAGGAATTTAGCAAGACGCTGGAACTCGGCTAGCCAGTCACCCTGTACACTACGAGTTAGATCTATTCGAGATACAGAATCTCCTGCTGCAGCGCGAACTGCGCCTCGACACGCTGCGCCTCGAGCACGCGCGCCAGGTCCAACTTCATTCATGTCAAGTCCGAAAGATTGCACAGTTACAGATTAGGACTCGAACAAAGTGCCAGCGGAGACACATGAATGGACGTGTACGCACCTTTTTCTCGTTGAGGAAGTGATACGCTTGCCAGTGCGCTTCCTGCAGCACCTCGACCTGCGAGATGCTGAGCCCTTCATCAGGCTGCAGATCGCGGTCTGCAGCGTTAGAGCCAATGAGGAACGTCTCGACGCCAAGCTCGAGCTCGCCAGCCATTGGGAAGGCGCGGTGGAATGCCGCGTTCAGCTGCTCATACGATCGCACCGACGCTCCACCACGGCTTTCAACGGCTTGCGTACGCGGTGCCCCCTGCTGCCACGCGATACTGCCACCCTTGTGCTGCTGTGCCTCGTCGACTTGTTGCTTTAGAGTACTTGTGGGCTGTGCTGTCACTTCCTGCCGAACGGGTGCAGTCGGTGCGGGGCGAGTTGACTGTCCTGGTGTCGCTTGCTTCGTAGGAATGCTAATTTTGTTGTACTTGGTGGGTTTATAGCGAGACGATGGTGGGTTAGCCGCAGTCATTGATTTGGTTGGCGTCTTGGCGACTCGAGTCTTGGGACCTGAATAAAGTAGTTTTCACAAACGTCAGTACTAGAGTAGCAGTACCCCGAAGCTCGGTAGACTCACTTACGCGACTTTCTGTTCGTGACACTGAGCCATTCGCTCGAGTCGTCAGTGACGGCATCAGTCGTGTCAAAGCCCCCTGTCACAGAACTCAGATCTGTTTTTGCTTGGTCGATCGCGATGGACTCCTTGTCTTGCGCACTCTCCTTGCCACCCGCATCATGGTGGACAGCGTCGTTGTCAGCAGGCTCTGTCTCCTCTGTCTCTTCTTTCACATTGTGGCTGAGCTCAATGTTGTCGCTCTTGGTCTTGCGTGCGTGCTTGCTCTTGGACTTGTTGGCCTTGGGCTTGTGACTCGTAGTCTCGTCCATCTCCAACGCAATCAGCTCTTCCTCGGCATGAGCCCGCTGCCGCGCTGATTCCGCTTCCGCTGCGTCCCAACTCGACTGCAGCAGGCTCAGAATTTCCGGGTGCACATTCGCACGCTTGGCTAGCTCCAGGGCTGCCAGCCCAGCCTTGTTCTTGCACGAAATGTCGACTGCTGCATCAACTAGAGACCAACACGGCATCCACTCAGCTAAGACCACCGCGATAACATGGTAACGAGCGTAGACATCGCCTTACCATCCAGGAATCGCTTCACAACGGCGAGGTTGTTGCTCATCACGGCAAAGTGCAGCGCCGAGTTACCCGCAGCCAGCTCCGCGATGTTTACAGGCACGTTACGCCCGAGCAGCAGCTCCACGATCGCCAACGACCTGCGCTTCAGCTCCTCTTGAACCGCTGCGTCCATTTTCGAGTCGACGCTCAGGCGAGCGGCACACATGAGCGCGCTCATGCCTGTCGCGTTTCCGTACCCCGGGTCGGCGCCCAGCTGTTCCACTAAAAGCCGCGCGGCCACATCGTTCTTGGCGACGCAGGCCATCATAAGCGCTGCAATGATCACGACGCGTCAGATCCGTGCAGTGTCAGCAGTATGGAAGGTCTCGTGGCTACTCACGCGTGTCGCCGCTGATGTTAGGGATGTTCGCGACAGGCCGGAGTTTCTCCTGTCGCCCAGGTGTCGCCAGCAGCGCCTGCATCACGAGTGGCTGCACATACACATACAGAGTCAAGGGCAGCACTGTTGGGGTCACGCGAGCATTACGCCTCACATTGGCCGAGATGGCGGCGAGATGCAGCGTCGTCGTGCGGTTCGTGGCCGTTGCGCAGCGCACGTTTGTCGTGCGGTCCAGTATGTAGCCCACCAGGTCGTCCCGCCCTGTTGTAACCATTCAAGAGAGCCACTATGAGCCGATGCTTTCCAAGTCGACGCCATTCGGTTGACGAGTCGAGCGCACCGCAGGCGCACGCGCTCATGAGCACGCTCCATCCGTCGCCATTCGGCCGGTCGAGGTCCACGCCTCGATCCTCGAAGAACTTGACGCACGCCGCGGCGTCCGCGAACTCCACCAGGCGGTGCGCGAACTCCTGCGCTTTGGCCGCTGCCTCCATCGCCGTTGGTGTCGTCGATATTGCTGGTCATGGCTGGTGCTCGATTCAGACTCAGTACCAAAATGCATCAGATCATTTCGGACTCAGATTCGGTCGCGCGAAGGTAACTTCAACGTGGTCAAGCTATTTTTTGCGAGCAGTTTCGGGGAGAAACGCGCTAAAACCAGAAAATGCGAGGCCGCATGGGGGACAAGCGCTGTTCCTATAGCGGCGACATCTACGTCTCTAGCTAGTATTAGAAAGGTCGGGGGAAGCTGCCAGCGTCTTGAGGAGTCTGTGAGCGTGTGGTCTTGGTAGTAGTTCGGGCGCACGATGAGTCGCGAGCTGGATGGACTGCTGAGCAAGCTCACACAGATCAACAATGAGATGGGCGGCGACGAGGGCAAGGCCAAGAAGGACAAGAAGAACGCCGACCGCTTCCATGACCTCAGGGTCCAAGTGGGCGAGCGCCTGCACCGGCTCAAGTTTGTTCGTCCGCCTCTGCGTCAGTTGATCGCTGCGGTCGGAGGAAGAGAACTCATGGGGCTGTTGATGTGGTGATGATAGTACCTGCAAGACCCGGAGGCACAGATGAAGCGCAACAAGCACCCGCGAGAGGCCATCCGCCGACAGCAGGAGATCCGCGAGGACATCCGACTGGTCGGCCAGGACATTGCCGAGCTCACGGCGAGCTACGAGCAGGAGACCAAGAAGAAAAAGGTGAAGTTCCATCGCAATTGCGTCTCATTGATACTGAGCACGCCACTGATGCCTGCACGTGTGCTGTTATCGCAGAGTAAATTCCCGCCGGAGGAGCTTCAGATACGCAAGGACATCGTGGAGCAGTACACGGCCGAGTTCGCGTCCATCAAGGAGATGGCGGCCGCGGGCTTCCGTGCTCCTGGCGCTCGATCGTCATTCGACAGGAGCGCGGTCGGGTCGTCGATGGGTGCCTTTGAGAACGGAACGTTCTTTACGAGACGCCCGGGTGGCGTTGGTGGATCGGGCTTTGGTGGCGGGGCAGGAAGAGGAATGGGAGGTGGTGTTGGAGGCGGTGCTGGGGGTGGAGGTGGCGAGGGTGGCAGCGGAGAATCAGGCGAGACAGAAGCTGTCACGGACGAACATCGGACGATGTTGATGGAGATCAGGCAGAACGACCAGCGCTTCGTATGTGGGAGCGAACTTAGTTGCGAAAGCCGTGGAAGTCGTCCCCTGACAGTGTTGCGTGCTACCGTGTAGGATAACATGATCGACCAGATCGGTGTCGGCGTCCAGGAGCTCGGCCAGCTCGCGCGAGGACTGAATGAGGAGCTGCAGCAGCAGAGCATCATGATCGACGGTCTGGAAGAGCGTATCGACACCACCCAAGCGCACGGTGCGTGGCCCTCAGTGGTTGTTCAGCGGAGACGATGATAATCTGGGGTCTAACAGTTGTCTTCGTCCACACAGTCGAGAGCGTCAACATGAAGATGAAGAAGACGCTCGAGAAAGTGGGGCGCAGTGGTGACAAGTGCATGATGGACATGATCTGCCTCATCCTGCTGCTTGGCATCCTGACGGTCTGCTACAACATGTTCATCAAGAACAACTCGTCCTCCTCCAGCAGCACCACGAGCTCCACCACGTCCACCTGAGAACAGTACACCGTTGACCCGAACGTCCTAAATGCACAAAACGATCATCGCTGTGCGTCTATGCGGCGTTACAATACACATGATAAGATCCTCACACTATTTCTGCAGACACGTCGGTCTGCATGACACGTTGGTGATTTGCATGATGCATTACGCTGCTGTCCATACACCACGTCCACTTGATCCCGGGGTGTAGGTTGTTTTATGATGTCGCCCACTGCTTCTAGGCGCTGGCACCTCGTGGGATTAATGCGTACGCCGCTCGCTGGCGCCATTTGCGTCCGACAACAAGTGCACCAAGCAGCACAACAATGGTTCCTGCGATCCCGATCGCAAGTGTGAGAGCCGACGGACTGCTCGATTGGCTCGTCATTATACTGAGATCGTCGGTGACCAGCAGGCCCGCCTCGACCTCGTCGCCGTCGATGGGGTACAAGAAGCTGGCGCACGCCTGCTCGCCGAACACGAAGCACTCGAGCATGTTGAGCGCGTGCAGCGGGCGGGTGGCCGGCACAAGGTGGCCCGCGCCCTTGACCGTCTTGAACGTCAGACCCTCGTACTCCTCGGCGTATCCGGCGAGCTGCTTGTCCGGCCCGAACCACGGCGCCCAGCGCTTGACGACGGGCAGCCCCAGGCCGGCCTGCGAGCCGATCCAGCGCAGGCTGCCGATGAAGCTCACGTCCGAGTCGGCGTCGCCGTTGTAAATCATCGCCCTGAGCCCCTTGTCCAGGATGGACGCGTACTTGGGCAGCGCCGACGCACTCGGCGTGTAGGACATAGCCACGTCGTCATTGCAGTCGGCCCAGTCCACGTGCCCGCCCTCCACATGCAACGCTTCCTGCAAGTATCAGCACTATCATGTGAGCCGCATGAACACACAAAGCAATCATCGACACAAAAAGAGCGATATGCCTCTTACCTGGACGCTCGGCTGGTTCAGGTACGCTTGTGTGAGCACGTCGGCGCAGACGCTAATGTCTCCCCGGTGCGAAGGCGCTAGGCCTGACGGCGCGCTGCCGATCGACTTGTGCAGCGCCGCGACCTCCTTGTTGCCCACGAGACACACATCGCCGTAGATGTAGAAGATGTTGAAGTGGTCGCGGCCCGCAGCCTCGAACCCGACGTTCACGGCGTCCGCGCACGCCTGCGAGGTGTTCTGGCCGCTGTACACCCAGCCGAGCTCGCCGTTGCACGCGTCCTGGATGGACTTGTAGACACTGGGCGAGATCAGGGCGTGGCTCACGTAATAGTCAAACAGCGCGTTGCCCTCGGTGGGCGGGTCCGTGTACGCGTTGCCGATGGCGAAGCCCGCGAGTTTAACCCCTGGGATGGGTTCGCGCACCAGCAGCTCGACCAGGTACGGGATGTAGACGCCGGCATAGCTCTCGCCCGTGATGAACAGCGGGCGGTTCTTGAGCTCGCTGTACTTGTCGAAGAAAAGCTGCAGGAACTCGCGCGTCTTGGCCGCCGTGGTGTCGTCGTTGTAGTACTCGGGCGCTTGCTTGGGTCCGCTGAAGCCTACGCCCGCGGGCGACTCGACCCACACGAGGTTCACCTTGCGGTTCCACGCGTACGGGTTGCGCTTGAGCGTCAGGTCGCTGTCGACCACGAACGGCCCGTTCTCGGTGAAGAAGCCGCCCATGGACGAGCACCCGGGTCCGCCGTTGAGCCACAGCACCACGGGCGCCGTCTCGGGCGCCTCGTGGCTCTCCGTGTACCAGTAGAAGAGCTTCTCGCCCGCCGACAGGTGCAGCTGGCCGGCGTACTGGTTGAATGGGGCGTCGCGCGCGCGGAGACCAGGGACGCACTCGAGCTTGTGGTCGTTCGCGGCCGCCAGCGCCAGCAGCGCCACCGACAGGAGCAGCGAGAGCGTGGAGGCCGCCATCGCTGCTGATCGAAGAATGCGGACGCAGCGGAGCCAGGAGAAGATGTCAGCAGCTACACACATCCAGCATTGGCACACGGACAGACACGAAGGTGATGTGCAATCATTCCTGTACGTCCTGAGCCGTCGAGATGCAGGAATGATTGCCTAGGCGCTCAGGCTGAGCTCCTGGCAATGATTGGCGAGCTACGAAAGGAGCTGATGGAGGCGGCGGCAGCCTGCAGAGCATGCACCTGCATGTGAACCAGTCAGAAGAGTTGGACTTGGCGAGTCGATGCATGTGTTGGGGGTGATACGAAGATGCGGCACTCGGCATGGCCTCAGGAGTGACTACACAATACTTTCATTGCGATTGATGGTCTGTCCTAGGAGCGCGTCATATCGTGTCGCGCTGCTGGATAGAGGAGACCGCCGCGCTACTTACTCTTCGTCGTCGTCGACGTCGTCCTCGTCGACGTCGTCCGTCTTGAAGAAGGTGTACGAGAGCGTGATGTTGTTGACGTGGCGCATGGTGGGGTCGTCGCAGATCTCCGGGTCGATGAAGAAGAAGACGGGCATGTCGATTTCTTCCTTGGCCTTGAGGCGCTGCTCCTCGAAGCAGAAGCACTGGATCTTGTTGAAGTAGACGCCGGCCTGCGGCGGGTACACGTTGTACGTGGCGACGCCCGTGATGGCCTTGTCCGTCTTGTTCTTGGCCGTGTAGAAGGCCAGTGCCGTCTCGCCGGGCACAAGCACGAGCTCGCGCTGCTGCGGGCGGAACTGCCACGGCATGTTGGCGCTCACGCCGGCGTCGAACAGCACGCGGATGGGCTTGGCGTCCTCGCGGGGCGTCAGCTTCTCGACCGCCATCACGTCCACGCGCTGCGTCGTGCCGCCAAAGCCCGTCATCTGACAAAAGGCCTTGTACAGCGGCACGGCCGCGTACGAGATGCCCAGCCACGCCACCACCGTGCCCGTCAGGTACATGAGCGCGCGCCGGTTGCGCTCCTTCATCACCGGGTCCTCGTACGGCGGCGCGCGCTGCGAGAACGCGCGGCGGCCCGCGAGCGGCAGGCGCGACACGGACATCAGCGCGCCACCACCGCGCGAGTAACGGGCCGCCAGCGCGCTCGCGGGTGTCAGGAACAGGCGGGTGCGGTGCATCTGTCGCCGAGCCAAGAGCTTGAGCAGTGACATCGAAGCGGGGCGGAGCAAAGCGGATGACGCCCCCCGGGTATCACTAGGCGCCTGACCTGCTTGACCTGCCGCACCCACCAAAGGAGCTCACCGTATGCTCATGGCTTTGCCGCCGAAATAATGTTTTAAACAGGATGTTTTAATCAGAGTGGTGTGGTTATTTACGGGGTGGTGAGAGTTGATGGAGAACGTGAATAAGGGGAGAGGAGGGGTGGACGGTGAGGAATGGCGGATTGCGGTGGGCGGCGTGGCGTCGTCATTGCTGTGAATGACCACGGCGGACGTTGTCTTGCTGACGGCGGTAGATGATCTTCTTTGGCTGTTGGTGAGGATCTGGACTGACCTGCGAGGATAATGGAGACGTCAGGTGGTGTATTGAACGTCTCCGCAGTGGCTGTCATAGTGCGTCCGATAATCCGATGACATACACTTCACCCGCTAGTGGATCTGTAGGCCTTCGCGTCTCATTGAACCTGTTCCTGAACACGAGCAACACCGACGTCACAAGAGATTTTATCAACACAGATAGGGGCATGGCAGACCACGAGGCGAGCACGGCAACGCAACACAACACAGCACACACAAGCGAGTCCCGGGGTCCAGCTGGCGCTAAACGGTGCATTGATCATTTACTGCCTGGGGCTGGATGCGGGAATTGCTTTTCTTGCTTCTCTTGTCACAGTTGGCTGTTGTTCCTCCACAAGATCCGGTCAGCGCCGCCCTGGTGGAGGCGGCGCGTCCTTGGACTCCTGTTGCTGTTGGCCCTCACGCGGATCCGCACGAATACGCTGCGCTTATTCGTTCTCCTCGGCGCGGACGCGGGCATTCGGGTTGGTCACGCGCACGTTGAGCTGCTCAGCACGCTCGACGATCTCGCGGCGCTTGCGGCCCGACACGTTGTGCGCGATCTCGGCGCAGTACTTGCGGTTGTGCATCAGAAGCAGCTCCAGCTCGGCGACGTTGTTCACCACGAACTTGAGGAAGCCGTTCGGCAGGATGTGGCGCGTCTTCTTGTTCGAGCCGTAGCCGACGTTCGGCATGCGGATCGCACCCTTGAACTTTCGGCGCACGCGGCCGTCAATACCCTTCGGGCGGCGCCATGACTCCTGTTATGCGGCAAACCCAGAGGGTCACAGGCGTTAGCGCGTCGTCCTGCCGATGTGTTGTTCGCGCCACTAGAACTGGCGCCCTGCTGCTGTATTCGCTGCATGCGCCAGCTCCTTGACGTGGAGAACTGTAAAAGGCGCTGCTACATACCGGCACGCGCTTGAAGCGGTTCGACTGGTGACGCTTGAACTTAGTCACGCGCTTCTTGACGATCTTGGGGCGGACGACGGGAGTAACTTGCACCATCTGCCATTCACCACAGCCAACGTACGTCGCGGCGTTAATACCAGCTCCAACGGAGAGTCCCTGTATTTCCTCGAGGTCAGCGGTGGTGGCTGGCAGGCAGGCTAGCTGTCGGGATCATCATTCATCGCTCATCGCCCGACACTAGCATCCGCTCGACGCCCCATGCTCCCGCCCAGCCGGCAGCCGCCGCCGCGCCCCTGTTTCCGTTCCCTCATCCAGAGGAGCCACAGCCATCGCGGCGCTCACCTTTGAGGAAGCCTGTGTGATTTCAGCACTACTTTGCGCAGGCCGCGAGCCGCCTGCGCGCCCCGAGCAGCTCCGCGGCGGCCAACAGCCCGCTGAGGGCCATTCAATCGCGGGGAAAAGCGGACCGGTCCGGCCCGGCGCGGCCCGCGGCTGTAACCGTGATTTTTGACCAATTCGAGCCGATTATTTGAGATTATATGGTATTTTATTGGTTAAATTTTGTTAAGTATGATCTGATTGGATAATATTGGAGAGACGGAGAGTAACCAGGAGTGTACCCCTGTGGTTATCCTGCAGCAGCAAGGCGAAAAGCGTGTGATGACCATGAGGCTGGCCATGAAGCGCGTCGGGGGCGCCATCCCTGGGGCTCCTGGTGCGTTTATGGAGATGTACTGGGGTGTCAATGACTTGTTCATGGATCGTAGCCTTTCCGGAGCGTGCTTCGCGCGTTGCTCTCTCTTATTGCTGTGAGCTAATTGTCGTGAATTGGCGTGTTGGGGCAGGCGCGGCGGCGGATCCGGCGTCCCGGCTGCTGGTGATGACGTACAACGTGCTGGCGCAGTGCTACGTGCGGTCCTCGTTCTTCCCGTACTGCAACGGTAGCGCGCTGCGCTGGAAGAACCGGTCCAAGAAGCTGGTGCGTTGGGGTCCAAGGAGAGAGCGGGCTGACGTTGTCACAGCAACGCTACTGCGCATCGTGATGAGTGGGCTGACGAGTAGCGCGAATGTGGTTTCCTGATGATACCAGGAAGAGGTCTTCTCCGTGCTGCCGGTGCGCCCAGACGTCATCTGTCTGCAGGTAATTCGCGGACAACTGTTCTACTGAGACCAGTTGGGTGAATCGAATGATTGAATGTGCGGTCGTTGCATGGTGCTGCAGGAAGTGGACCAAGTGGACGAGTTCTGGGCGGGCATGATGGAGCGTCAAGGATACATCGGGTTCGTGCTCGATTGCTGTGCACTTTCGCGTTTGGGCCTCTCGGTCTTGTCGAACGGTAGCAAACGCATCGTTTTTCGTTTCATCATGTGCTGCAGGCTCTTTGTGAAGAAGACCTCCACGAAGAAGGACGGCGTCGCCATGTTCTACAACGAAAAGCGAGTGAAGATGCTTGAGCAGCAACCGGTTGCTTTGGATGACCCAGCTGGCGACGAGACGGGTATGAGCACCCTTTGCTTAATGTGTCAATGCTCTCATCGCAACCAAATGACCCGAGGATCGTGTACATTGCAGGGTACTCAGCGGATCTGCTCGACCGCTCGCGACGTGGAAGCGTTGCGCTGCTCACCAAGTTCCAGCGGTGTGACGACCCGTCCGCTGTGTTCGTGGTAGCGACGACGCACTTATTCTGGGATCCGACCCAGGAAGACGTCAAACTTCTCCAAAGCCGACGCCTACTGCATCATTTGGATGCGTTTGCAAGCGCGCACCAACCGCTTCACACCATTCTTGCGGGCGACTTCAACTCGCTCCCAGACAGCGAAGTGTACCGGTTCATCCGAGAGCACGGGCGGTTTGGTAGTGCGTACGAGTATTATCCACGAACGGTGGATGCCAGTGCGGCGCTAGCCGAGCCGGCGTATACGAACGTCAACGGTGCTGACCCAGGAGCCGACGGGCGACAAGTCGCGCGGTTTGTTGGGACGCTGGACTACATCTTTTATCGCTCGGACGGGTGCGTTCCGAGGCTCAGTCGGTTGACGTAGACCTACCGCCAGTCGATGCGGCACAACTAACGCTCGCTATTCTACTTGTGTTCAGGGATAGAATGCATCCGGCCGAGCTGCTAGAAATCCTGTCCTTCGACGAAGCCACCAAAGAAATCTCGCTGCCTAGCACGTTCTCGCCCTCGGATCACCTGCCGCTCATCAGCGTATTCCACGTGCCCCTGTGAGGATAACTCCTTGTGCCGTCGGTCGAATACCGACTGGTAGTCCCGCCGCTAGTGCAGCTTCCAGTGGAGGATCGCGCGCAGCTGAATAAAGAGTGCCGCTTGCGCCATGCCGCTTGCGCCGTGCTTGAGCAAACATGATACTTCATCTGCTGCACTCCACCCAAACTTTATGTGGTAGTCGATTGATACGAGCATCAATGCCAAAGCCACCAAACGCAGTTGAAGCTGACGTGGCACAACTGTCAAGTGACTCCTGTATCCGATAGTAACCCTGAAAATACCCCATACTCTGCTTGAAATAAACCCCGAATGGGTAGTGTTATCACTAAAACGTGATCTATTTTTGCCAATTCGCTCCTCTGCTCTTCACAACACGAGCTAAAACTGTTCTCTCTTTCTCGGCAGCACATTACCATAACTCGCTGCCGAAAGTGTCGAGAAGGAGCTAATAGTCGACGTCAGCACGGCTCGGCACTACTTACCGTTGCCGCCGCTCGCCACGCCACCCGCCTACGCTCCGGTGTATAAGCAGTCCCAGCATTCCTCGCGTCGGCGTCGCCCCCTCATTACTCCAGTGCAAGGGTACCCTCGTCACGCTAACAGCGTAGAAGCGTCGGATAAGAAGAAGCGCGAGTCGGTTGCACTTTCCTGGGCACCAAGTACTGTCGACGGAAAGGCCGGCACAGCGAACACACCAAGACGTACCACAGGAAGAAGAAGGGGGAGCCGCGACGATCGACTTAGGCCGGCGCAGTCTCTGATGGGGATCGTGTCGTCGTTGGCCGGACGCGGGGGCGCGGCGCAGACGCAGGAGCTGTTCGCGTCGCCCACCGAGCGCGCGGCGTTCGAGCGGATCGTGGGCGAGAGACCGGTGCCACGCAACGACTCAGCGTATGATACGGTACTGGCGGCTAAGCCGCTCACGCAGCTGACACAGCGGCAGGTCGAGCTGCTGAGTCGCGAGTACGCCGCGGCACTCGGTACGTTTGACTGTCGTGCAGTGCCATGAGGTTGTTGTTTACTAACTGGTGTGTGTCAACGCGTGGCTTGCAAATAACAGCGCAGAACAGTCTGCGGTCGGGCAACTTTCGAGTGCTCCTGCGGATCGTGATCCACGCGCTGCCGCTGAGCTGTCGCCTAGACGTGCTGCCACCCGAAGAAGCCGATGCGCTCGGACTCTCGAGCAGCGAAAGTGGCTCAAACAAGGCGAAGAAGGCGGTTGAGGCGCGCATCACCGAGGCTTTGAACGCGCTGTACTTGGTGCGCAGCTTCGCGATGCGCTTTGTCGAGAAGCAGGACGAGTGCCCGCTGCTCGCGCATTTCAACCAGCTCGCGCCCATGGTCGACTACAACGCGATCGCATCCCCGCAATGTAAGTGTTGGGGTTTGATCGTGCATAATGCGAACCTTGATGGCGCTAATGCTTGCTCATGTGTGGTTGACTTGCAGATAAAACGTCGAGCGTGATCGACATGGACAATGGCCGGCCCGAGAGCAACGGCACAACGACTACGTCGGACGACTTGGCATCGAAGTTCCTGGACGCTCTAGTTTCTGTGCTAGTTGAATTCCGTCCCACGTACGTTCCGCTCGTACCGGTTTCTCATGTATCCGCATCCTACTACCATGCTAACGCCGTTGAGATGTGTTTGTCCCATTGACCGCAGCCCGCGAACGTACGAGCTGCACGTCGAAGTGCTGAACACGCTGATAGTTCTGCTTGCATCGGTCGCCTTTCCACGAGATCGGTCAAGAAGTGCGCAAGGATATGATGCTGAGTCGGCGCAGAATCCGTTCTTGTACATGCTCATGAAGTCGAGCGTGCCGGACGCAGCCCGCGTCGTGCGGCGGTTGCTGCAAAACTACATTGATCACGAAGCTGCCCCGCTTACCGCAAAAGACACAGGCTCATACCAAGTCGCGCTGCAAAATGCGCAGACGACGTCACTCGTGAAGATCTCGGAGGCCTCCGACTCGCAGGCGGACGACAACGACGCGTTTTCCTACTTGACTCTCGAAGGTGTCGGTGCCCTCGCAAGTACGTTCTTGGGCTGTATTCTAAACTGTGCGGGCTCATTTTCCTCCTTTTACTGACTGTTTGCTAAACGCGCAGGTACAATTTTCAAGTTCCCAGTCAACTTCTACAACTTCTTCGTGGCGGCAGGTGACGGGGCGTATCCACTGCGCGATCGCAGCGTGCTACTGCTGTTGATCCTTCTCCAGAGCTGTCGGGACAGCGACAGCCCGAGCAACAACCCATTCCGAAGCGCATTGGCTGCCATGGCCGACTCTGATGCGGCTACTGCGTCCGCAGGTGATAGCAGTATCACCGGCTCACCACGAAACTACTCGCCAGATGATGTCTCGTACGCGTCGCTGTTTGCTGCGATCGGGAAGAATGCACCGTACGAGTCGAGTCACCTGCTGCTCTACTCGCTGCTGTACACAAACACGTCGATGCTGCACTGGGCCGTCACGAGCCGTGACGTCAACAACGTGTTGTTGCCGCTACTGGAGACGCTGTACCACTCCAAGTCGGTCGAGCCAAGCCGCCTGTACATGTTAGTGATCGTGCTGCTCACGTACACGCAGGACCCAGCGTTTGTAGCAGCTGCACACACGAAAGTCATGGTGCGCGACGTGCCGTGGTACTCGGAGCGCTACATGCTGGACGTGTCACTCGGCAGCCTCATGATGGTCATCTTCACGCGCCTGATTCTGCGCAACATCACGAGTCTGCAGGACAGCTTCATTCATCTAAACGCATTTGCGGCGCTATCCAACCTCGCGCGCGCGGCCGAAAACCTGCACGTCTACGCTGCGCAAAGCGTGGTGGGACTGATCGCACTGCTCGCCAAGAAGGAGACCAAGCTCGTCGCTCAGATGACGGAGATCTCAGCGACCACGTCGCCGAATGACGAGGTTGCGGCCGCCGAGCTCGAGGCGCTGTCCCAGAAGCGCACGGCGTACGTGGAGTTCATCCGCCTGCTGCTCGGCATCGTGTCGTCGTGCCTCAAGGCGAGGCTGCTGCCGCGCAACCCGCAACTTATTTATTCGCTCCTGTACCACGCGGACGCATTCAAGGCGCTGGAGAAGCACCCAGAGTTTGCTTTCCACGTGCACAACGGACCCGTTTGGAACGCGCTTGCGCGATTCCGTGGCGTTGTTGAGTCCAAGACGGCAGCCGATGAGGGCGGAGAGAGAAACGTGCTGGACGTGGACACGGTGCTCGGTATCATCCGCGCGGAGTGCGTGAGCTTGTTGGCGAGCGCTTCGGCCACTTCAGCGGCAGGTATTCCCGCGTCTCGACGTGGTGGAGGCCAATCAGCGTCCCCTCTGTCTCCGACGGGAGCCGCGGCCGAGGGCGACGAGGCGTGCTATCGCTATGAGGAGGAGAGCGACCCGGAGCAGTTCTTCGTGCCGTACATTTGGCGGGTCGTGTTTGAGCAGACGCCCGAGTTCTGCTGGAAGGCTGACAAGATCACGCTGTTCGTGCCCGCGGCCGCGCTTGTCGAGTGAATCGCCGTAGATAGAAGACAACCGCAGTGAGTCTCCGGCTAACGCAGAACTTGACGGGTATGTCGGACGCATCCGATGGGGTAGTAGTCGTACACGACGTGTCTATTAACAGGGGGAATTACACAAGACAATACCGGCGGCTGCTCCATCTTCTCGACGGCGCCCACCTCCTCACTCTTCATCATACTCGCGAGACACGTGCTAACTCAGTTCTTGCGCACGGTGGCAATCTTGCGCTCGGCGAAGGCGGGCAGCACGAAGGCGGCCTCGTGGATCTTGCTGCTGTAGTAGAGCAGGGACTCGGCCATCTTGGCGCTGGGCGCGCGCTTGGGCATGACGATAGCGCCCGCGCTCTCGTCGAGCGAGCACATGATGAAGCCAATCTGGCCCGACGGGTACGTCGGGATAGTCGTGTAGGCGTACTGGATGGTGGGGAAGAGGCCCTGGCAGCGCGTGAGCACCTCGACGATCAGGTCCAGGTGCAGCCACAGGCACTCGCCCTGCGTGCAGATGACGCCGCTGGGCGTGAGCGACTTCTTCATGTTCTCGTAAAACTCCTGGCGGAAGAGAACCTCGGCGGGGCCCACCGGGTCGGACGAGTCGACGATGATCACGTCGAACTTCTCGGACGTGTTGTCGCGCAGGTAGGCCGCGGCGTCGGCGTGCAGCAGCGTACAGCGCGGGTCGTTGAAGGCCGTGGCCATGGTGGAGCCCATGAACTTGCGCGAGACCTCGCAGACCATGGGGTCGATCTCGCACATGACGATCTTCTCGACGCAGTCGTGCTTGACCACCTCGCGTAGTACGCCGCCGTCGCCACCGCCCACGATGAGCACGCTCTTGGGCTGCGCGTGCGCGAACATGGGCAGGTGCGTGATCATCTCCTGGTACGAGAACTCGTCGCGCTCCGTCACCTGGATGACGCCGTCCAGCACCAGCACGTGGCCGTACGTGGCCGACTTGAACACCAGCACGTCCTGAAAGTCCGACTTGCCGTGGAACAGCACGTTCTCCACCTCGAGCGAGAACTTTTGCCCAGGCCACAGCGCCTCGGTCTCGCTGAACCACTGCTTGCCAGCGGCGTCCGTCGTGATCGTCGAAATGTCGGCCATCCTTGGTCGGGAAGTGGTCGAGTAGAGCGCGGGAAGAGCGACTTGGGCACCTCGGAGCAAGCGGGAAAGTGAGCGCGGCCGCGGGGCCAGTGCCGCCGCTGCCGCCACCAGCATGGGGCGCTCTCTACAGCGCTAGGATCGCACGGCGAGTTCGTTGCCGTGCGGCGTGCGGTGGCTGGCCCAGGGCGCTTGACAACCGAGTGGCACCCATCGCCGGCAACGACGAATGGCCGGTCGGGTCCACCAGGTATTTTAGTCCGCACATGGAGGGTTCCAGGAGGGAAGACGTATCGGTCGTACGATGATTGTGTGGGGTTTTACTAGTGTAGTAAATGTCGCCCCGCCTACGCATTTGGTCGCTTTCCCGTGTTCAACGCAACGTGGTGCGAGAGGTCGTCGGGCTACAGTTTGTATCAAATATGACAGGTTTTAGCCCGGCTGTGTGCGCGTCAAGTATAAGATGTCGCAAGCTGCTATCGCCAGCTGGTTATCAATTCAAATGCGAATCGTTGCAAACAATTTCAAATCAGAATTGAATCGAATCCAAACGATACCGATTCGCTTTTGAATCGATACCTTGGCTCGCGGGTGGCAAAAGGCTTCCAAGCTGCATACAGCAGCCGATCGCTTCGTCTCGCCGGCTCCCTGACGCGCCATGCCGCGCTACTACTGCGACTACTGCGACACCTACCTCACGCATGACTCGGTACGCTCACGGCGCGCAGCGTTACCGTTCTTAATGCGCCCAGGCGCGGTTTCTAACGCGTTATCTTCGTCATTGGTCTGGCGAATGGAACAGCAAGCGGGCCGGAAGCAGCACAACCGCGGCTGGAAGCACCGCGAGAACGTCAAGCTCTACTATGAGCAGTTCCTGGCCGGACAGGGCGGCATGATGACGCGTACGCATCTATTGTCTCGCCTCCAGTGCTCTAGTTCTCTCGGTTCCATCGCCTAACGCCTCCGGATTTGTTGCTCCCTGACCTTTGATGCAGCCGGCGCCTGGCTCCGCGGCCCCGCCCCAGCGGGCGCGCTGCCGCCGCGCTCTGGTCCGCCGCCAATGAGTGGCATGCCCGGCGGGTTCCCGCCTCGTGGGCCTCCCCCGAGAGGCATGATGCCTCCCCCTGGTGGCCCCGGCATGATGATGCGCCCGCCCATGTTTAGAGGTGAGCAACCCCGCATTACACTGCGAATCGACGGGCTGGGAGACTGACGGTGGCTGTGTGGCAATGGAAACAGGTCCGCCACCGCGTGGTCCGCCCATGATGGGTGGCGGTGGCATGATGTCGCCCCCTCGGCCGTCCATCTACGGCCCGCAGTAGGCAGCAGCCGCGTCAACGCGTTGGCAGAAGAACAGAGCAATACAGGTATTTTGGCTAAGTTATCGCGCTCGGGGCTAACACGTACGCGGATCAGCAGCGTGGCGTGCCGGCCGACGCGTCCGATGTGAGGATCATATCATGTGTATTGAAACGTCGCATAGCGATGATCGCTTCGTGCATTTGGGACGTTCGGGTCAAGGGCGTACTGTTCTCAGGTGGACGTGGTAGAGCTCGTGATGCTGCTGGAGGAGGACGAGTTGTTCTTGATGAACATGTTGTAGCAGACCGTCAGGATGCCAAGCAGCAGGATGAGGCAGATCATGTCCATCATGCACTGCTTCGAAGGAACATCACTACTTTTTGTCAAAATTCAAAACATTCTATGGTTTTAAAAACATTCAAAATTACAACGCAAAAGCGCGACTTTCCACCACTGCTAAAAATTCAGTTCAGCAACCCTAAAACGGTATAACCAGGTCGTACCACTTACTTTCTGTATGCCTTTCGCATTCCCAGCTGGTTCCAGCTCTCCAGTAACTCTCTTCCCCTAGGGCTAGGTCTCCTCCCATCTAAACCCCTTTTTGACATGCTTTATTTCCTTTTTACGCTTTTTACGCGCGAAACCACCCTTCCGTCTCCCCATACATAAGCCCCCACACAAAACAACAAGAAGGAAGACGACCAGGAAGAAGACGACGAAGACAGCGCGATGGCAAGCAAGGAGGAGCACGACAACGACGAGATCCGGGAGCAGGACCGCTTCCTGCCGACGGCCAACATCTCGCGCATCATGAAAGTGTCGCTGCCGTCGACGGCCAAGATCGCCAAGGACGGCAAGGAGACGGTGCAGGAGTGCGTGAGCGAGTTCATCTCGTTCATCACAAGCGAGGCGAGCGACAAGTGCCAGCAGGAGAAGCGCAAAACCATCAACGGCGACGACATCATCTGGGCCATGAGCACGCTCGGCTTCGATAGCTACGTCGAGCCGCTCAAACTCTACCTGCAGAAGTACCGCGAGTCGGTCAAGGTCGAAAAGAACGATAAGAAGGACAACGTCGGCACCTTCGGCGCGTCCTCGTAAAGGTTTGTATTGCGCTTTCGCCCGCGTGCGTGAGGAGTAGCAGGCGATGAAGAAGACGACGACGAGGGCGGCGTGTAAACATGGATGCTCTTGGGTCTGTTATGCATGCGTGGTCTCTACTGGTTGCTTCCACGAGCGTACAGCAGCTCGAGCAGCTGGCCGCGCTTCCTGCCACACGCGGCGGCCGCGATGTCAGCGGGCGAGTCGCCGTACAGATCAACGATCGCCGGGTCGGCGCCGGCGTCGAGCAGCAGCTTCACGCAGCTCACGGCCTCGCGCACGACAGCGACATGCAGCGGCGACCACCCGTTCATCTGCATGGGAAGATCGACAGCGTTCGTTTGTGAGGAAGGGCAAGCAGTGGTTGGCGATGCGAGACGCACGTACGTGGTCGACGAGGTTGACGCGCGCGCCCTTGCTCAGGAGAGTGGAGAGCACGTCGGCGTGCGTCTGAGACGCTGCCCAGTGCAGCGCGCTCCACCCGTGCTGGTTTGATTCACGAGAGGCACAACGCTCGTTATGATGCGTATGTGTCACCAGCAAGAGTGAGGCATTGGATCTTCACCTGATCGGCAACGTTGGCGTCGACGTCACCGCTGTCCAGGAGCTCGCGGATGCGGCTTTTGTCGGCGCGAAACACGGCACGAAGGAACTCCTTGCTCTCCTTCGAGTCGCATGGAGTTGTCCGCTCAGGACCTGCGTTCTCGCTTCCGTCACTAGCGTCAACATCCGAGTCCTCGTCAGTGGGTTGCTCGCGCTTGTTCTTCTCCTTCGTCTGCTTCTTGCTTGCGGGCGTCTTGGCAGCGTCGTCATCTTCAAAGCTCAAGTACCCGCTGCCTTCATCGTCGTTGTTGCTGGCCGCCTTGTGATCGCTCGACCGACTCGCAGATACCGCAGACTGGAGCACTGCAACGGCGCTCTCTTCTTCTTTCGCCACCTGCTGGATCGCCTGTGCGACTGCCGCGCGTTGAGCCTCTTGCTGTGCGCTCTTGACCTCCGTCGCCGTCGTCACGATCGCCGCGGCTACTCTTGCGGTGTCCTCTGCGTCAATTTGGCGCGCGAAAGTTGGTAACAACGCTGGTTTGTCGACCGCCGTCGCCACGCCACTCGCTTGCTGCTGCTGCCTTGCGACATCCATGAGCGTCATCCCCGCCTGCGCCTTCGCATTCTCTTGCTCACGAACGATGTCCGCAAGTGTCAGCGCCCCCGACGACATCTTCTCGGTCTCCTGCATCTCCTTGGCGACATCCAGCAGCGACTTGGCGCCGCTCATCGCGACCGGAACAAAGCAGTAAACCTTCTTAAGGCAGGCACGCGAACTCGGCAACACTCACAGATGAAACCACCAACACATATATGAATATAGATACCGTCTTTGTTCGGCCGCGACGTTCGTTTCGCTGCGCTAGTCTTGGCGAGTGCGCGGCCGTTTTTTGCTCGGTCTCGGCGACTTAGACCGACTGGCGCTGCTGGCGGGCACGGCGGCGACCCTCGTGCTCGCGACCGGTTCTGAGGACGAAGCCGACAGAATTTTGGCGCGGACCATGACAGATGAGGAGGGAGAAGACGACGGCGCGGGGGAGGCTTTGGGCTTGGCAGGGGCGTTAGCACCTTCCGCGCTGTTGTCCGATACGTTCTCCTTCTCCTTGAGCATCGCACGCATCCGCTCGAGCGTCCGCTTCAACTTGAACTGGTCGTCCGTCAGGTACCGCACCTGCTCGAGCAATTGGTTGTTCTGCTCCTTGACGCGGATGTGATACTGGATCTTCTGGCGGCTGTTGTGATGGCTCACGAGCTTGTCGTTCTCCTGCGAGAGACGGTCGAGCTTCTTGCGCAAATCACTCGCATCATTGTCCAGCTTCTGCTTCTCCGTGGTGAGCTGGCGGTTCGCTGCTTCCAGCTTCTTAATCCGTTGTTTGGACTCTAGAGACTCGGCTCGCAGCGCCTTGAGTTCGTTCTCAGTCGCCGCGAGTGACGCGCTCCGCTTCTCCAGCTTCTTCATCTCCATGCGAAGTGATGCTTCGGTCGACTCAATCTCAATGTTCCGACGCTTCAGAACGTCTTCCAGTGCTACCAGTTCCGATTTCTTCATCTGCTGCGCCTTCAATCGCTCATTTTCAGTCACCGACGCCTTGTGCGTCTTCTCCAACTGCGTCAGCTCGTCGTGGAGTTTACTGATGGCCTCCGTTTTCTCCCAAATCTCGTTCTTGGCTTCCTGACCAGCCTGCTCCAACTGCGCCATCGTCGACTGCAACTCGGCAATCGACTTCTTGCTAGCTTGGGTTTCTTGCTCTAACGTTTCTGCTCTCTCGACCAGCGCTCGTTGCTCGTTCGCCCACTGCGTCTTCGCTTGCTCATGCTCCGCCGTCGCTGTCTCATGCTTCTGCGTCAACGCCGCCAGTTCTTCACGGAGTTGAACAACCGCGTCAGACTTCGACGATGCGTCGCCCTTCGCTTGACCAACTTGTTCCTCCAGTTGGTTCATCGCCGCCGTCATCTCGTCAATTGTCTTCTTGTTGTCCTGGATATCGATCTGCATCGCTTTGGACTTGTCGAGAAGCGAGCGGCACTCGTCCTCCCACCGCGTCTGAGCTCTCGCGAAGCTCTCCTCCATCGCTCGCTTCTCAGTCATTTCCTTGAGAAGGTTCTCCTTTAGAGCGGCGTTCGCCAACCCCATCTGCTTGAGTGCGCTGGTATGCTTGTCCAGCAGAGCTTGCAGTTCGCTGGACTTGTCAGTGGCATCACGGAGCTCCGCTTTGAACGTACACTCACGAGAAGCACTCTCCAACTTGGCGTCATTGAGGGCGGTCGTCAGGCGCTCGACAGCGGCCAGTTGTTCCTCATACTTTGCCTCGAGTTCCGCAAGTTCGTCGGTCTTGGCACCCTTCTCGCCGGACAAGCAGGTGATCGCTTCGCTCTTCGTCGCAACCTCTCGCGTCAACGCCTCGATCTGTTCAGCGCTTGAGCTTCTCATCTCACGTAGCTGAGTCTCTAGGCTGGCGACAGCATCGCGCGCTTCCTCCAGCTGCTGCGTCGTCTCCGCCAGCTCGTTTACCAGCGAGTCGACACGATCACGCAAGGCGCTGCTCGCTGCCCGTTCCTCTTCAAACGCAACCGCTTGGCGAGTCACGTCTTGTTTGAGTTGCTCGGCCTCTATCGTTAGAGACTGAACTACTTTTTCATGTGCGTGGGCTTGCTCTTGAAGCTTCGACTCCAACCGTGTGCGCTGCTGATCGAACTCCAGACGATCGTGCTCGAAGCGTGCAGTCTCCTCAGTCAATTTCTCGCTAAGCGACTGGATTTCGCGCTCAAGCTCCAATTTCATCTGCGAGTATTTGTCCTCTTGCTTCGCTTGAGCGTCAGCAGCTTCCGCTTGGAATCGATCAAAGTCACGGTGGAGCTGTTCGTTGGCAGCGCGTGCCTCCTGCTCGATAGCCTGCAGCCCCTGGATACGCTGGTCAGCCTTTTTGCTCTCTGCGTTAAGCGCTGCGAGCCGTTCATCCTTTAGCCTGAGCTTCTGCTCGAACTTCTTCACGAGCGCCTCCTTCTCGTCGCGGGCTTTTTCGGCAAGACGTGCCACATGCTCTTCATGAGACTTCGCGGCTTCAGTCGCTTCATCGCGTAGTCTCTCGATCAAGTGATTCGCTTGCTCAAGCGTCCTCGATAGTTCTGCATTTTCATGCCGCAGCTTCGTTCTTGTGTCTTCGAGTTCCTTGGTGGTCCGTGTCATGACATCAAGAGCGCTCTGCAGATCTTCGGCTGAGCACTTAGTCCTGTCTAGCTCCATTGCAGCCGCATCGAGATTTGAAGTCAGCGTGGCGTTGACCTTTTCCAAAGCCGCCACGCGCTCATTGGACCCAGCCAACGACGCGATCGTGCCCTGGCGCTGCTTCTCGCTCTCCGCATGCTGGGTTGTCATCTCCTTGAGCTCGTCCAGGGCGAGCCGCTTGTCATGTTCGAGCGTCGAAACTACACTGTCGAGGTGTCGAGCGCGCTCCTCGGTCTCGCGCTTCTCTGCAGTAGTCTTGTCGAGTGCGCCCTCCACTTCTTCCAGCCTACGGGTGACATCAGCAATTGCCTGGGATTTATCCTGCGAAAGCGCCTTGAGATCCTCGATCTTCTGAAGTGCCGCCTGAAGCTCGTGCTCCTTCTCCTTCACAATTGACACAGTTTCCTCTACGGTCTTAGTCAGCGCCGCCTCACGATCCGAGCTCTCCGCCTTCAGCTGCTCCAGCGAATTAAGTGCGCGCTTGTTCTCGGCCACTTGTTGCTCGAGCTGGGACGAGAGCGACAAACACTCGTTTTCCTTCGAATCCAGTCGAGATCGCAGCTCTGCCGAGATACCCTCCAGCTCGTGGCGAGAAATTGATAGCTGAGAGACTTGCTCCTCCAGTTGCTTCACCTTCGTCGTCAAGGTGTCGTTGGTGATGTGAGAATCGATCAACTGCTGCTCATAATCGAGTCGTACGCTCTCCTTTACCCGCTCGATCTGAAGCGACAAGTCTTCGATCCGGACTTGATGTTGAACAGCTGTTGCCTTAGCGATCTTGCGTTCTTCTTCTGCGCTGGAGAGCGAGATTTGCATCGTCGAGAGCTTTGCGTCTGCTTCACTCAGCTGGATCTTGTACGCTGCTTCCCGTTGCTTCATCTGGAGTAGCTCAAGCGACGTCTCTGCTGCCTTCTCCTCCATGATCTGGGCCTCGCACTGAAGAGAACTGATTCTCGACTCGAACTCGTGGGCTTGCTGCGTAAGTGCCTCTTCCAAGCGAGTCGAGAAGTCCCACGAGCCATCTTCGCCATCCATCAAAGAGTCCTCACTGCTGCGCTTGCCTTTCAACCGATCTTGAAGCTCGTGCTTGTCACGGACGACGAGTGCGAGCTGCCTGGTGAGAGCCATCAGCAAGATGTTCAGGCTCTCCACTTCGCTTTGGACTTCGTTGCGGCCCATATCCATCGCGTCGTCCATCGACTGGCAGCGAGCAAATTCTTCTTGCAGCCGCACGAACTCGTCTTCCAGCTCTTCGTACTTGATTCGCCACTCGACAGCGTCCACCGATGGGATATATGCGCTCACGCCATCCTTGTCTTGCGGACCTCGCAGCCGCAGCATCATTTTCAGGTGGAGGATGCTCTTCTTGAGCTCAGCGCAAAGCGCTTCAAGGTGCTCTTCTCGCACGAGCAGGCGGTCGCACGAGCGCTCGAGCTGATCACTCTTCTCAAGAGTCGACGCCAGTGCTTCTTCCAGCTCTCGGATGCGCAGAGCGACCGAATGATCGCTGCCTGGGTCTAGCTGCTGGTCCGCCGTGTAATCCTGAGGAATTGTGGTAGCATTCGCGAGGAGGCTTTCGGCGCTGGGGTGCCATCCTTGCCTGCCCACATCTGCTTTTGCTTGCTCGAGCTCCCGCCGCAGCCGAGCCACCTCTTGCTGCAAATAGGTGTTGCTGCCGCTCGAGTCTTCGTTGATGACGGCATTGTTGCGGATCATTTTCGCGCGCTGGGCAAACTTCAGCGTCGACAGGGTCTCAAACGATGAGTCCTCCGCAGGCGAGATCGTCGCGATCATGAATGTCTTCGAGTTGCCGCCCAGGGAATCCTTCAGCAGGAAGGTGAGCTTCGAATCGCGGTAGTGAACATGCCGACTTTTACCTGCAGACTGATCCACTAGTCCCATGATCACGTTCCCGAGCGCGGAGAGCGATTTGTTGATGCTGCCGGCCTCCTTCAGCCGCTCGCCGGCAGCCTCCGTGCTGCGCTGGCGCTCTGAACCGGCCAAATCCACCAGGTTAAAGCGCGACATCCGGGTCTTGGTGCCTTCCGGCGTGATCTCCTGCGACTGAATTTGCAGGATGAAGACGCTGTGCGATCGGCTACTCTCGCGGTTCATGGTGGTTTGCCCGACGCGGCGATTCCGCGTGCCGATCTTCATAAGCTCTGCCGCCTGTCGGGCGCTCGTCACGACGCTCTCGATCAGACCGTCAACGATGACGCCCTTCCGGCCGCTCTCTCGCAACTGAAGTCCGGCCGCGTCCTTGCCACTGCCGCCATCGAGCAGATCGTACACGCGCTCATTGTAGATCTCGAGGAAGGAGCACGCGAATGTGTGCTGCACTGTCACGTCGCTGCTGCTGCTGCTGTGACTGCTGCCAACCACATTTTCGAACAGAAAGTCAAACACGCGCGGCACAAGTCCGCGCAGCGCGAGCTCTGAGTCCGCCAGCGCATGGGTTTCGGCGTCGATAACGTCGTCCGGCCCCTGCATCGTGAACGTCTTGCCCGATCCCGTCTGGCCGTACGCGAAGATGGTGCCGTTGTATCCCTCCAGGCACGCGCGCGTGATGGGCGCGCCCACGACCTCGAACACGTCCGTTTGCGAGGATGTCTCGCCGAAGACGCGGTCGAATGTAAACTGCCGCGAGACGCCGTGCTTGTTCTGCAGCACGACCGTCTGCTGCTGCGGGTCGCTCGCGGGCACCGACACGCACTTCTTGGCCAGCGCCGTGGCCATCCGCGCGCGCGCAAAGTAGCCCGCCGACCCGCTCAGCGCGGAAACCGCCGCCACGCCGCTCTCGCGCTCGTTCGGCGGCCGCACGCGGCAGAAAACCTTGACGTTCTCGTCGTCCGCCATCACTCGCGGCGTATCTGCTCCTCACGCGGACAGGAAGCGGCACGCGCCGGTAGACAAGAAGCTGGCGCTGATGTGTAGGGTGTAATGCTGGGGAACGCGCGTGGTCTGTGCCGGTTGCGAGCGCGCGAGGCCCTGGACGCGATGCTGGTGATGCGATCCGCTTCAGCTCGGCTTGGCGCCGCCTATCTCGCGTTTTGACAGTGTGGTGCGAACAAAGCGCGCGCGATTTTTTATTTTTTCAAAAACGCAAATTTTACGGCAGGGGTTTTCGCACACAAAGGTGGTGTTTTCGATCTAATTCGGACAATTTAGATACGGTTTTGTGCAAATAGATAAGATTTACGGCGACGTTTTGCGTCTTTCGTGGTGAAAGTTGACCGTGAACAACACGCGTCCCGTATGTAGTAAAACGTATCCCATAAATATTTTTGCACCATAGTACACGTACAACACCAGATCATCACGTATCTTGGCGTGCTGACTACGAATGGATTGGAGCAACTTGAACATGATGCCTTCGTCGGTGAAGGAGCAGCAGGTTGGGCATGGCGTTACTAGGGCGCTACTCTAACGTATAGGAAGGAAGCATCTAAAGCGTATCGACGGAAGCAACGTCTTCATTTCAAAAGTTAAGAGGCTTGCTTGCGTCGACACAGAGTTATATGGCGGACAAGGGTGTCCGAAGGGAGCCGAGAGCGCGCAGCTTAGTGCTCCTCGTTCTCGCAGTGCTCCTTGTACGCCTCCTCGTCCAGCAGGTCCTTCAGGTCGCCCTCGTTGTCAAGCTGGAGAAGCAGTGCGTAACAAAGCGTCACGTTAGCATCGAAAGATCCAACAAGGACAGCAATCGAATGTGTCGACGCACCTCGATCTTGATGAACCAGCCGTTGGTCATGGCCTCCTCATTCACGAGGTGCGGGTTCTCGCTCAGGTCCTGCGCGCATCGTAGATATATCGCGGTCAGGACTTGCTACTCTACACATGTCAGCGTTTGAGAACGGTACTCACCTCGTTGACAGCGGTCACGGTGCCCGTGGCCGGGACGTACACGTCGCTGGCGGCCTTGACTGACTCGACGGCGCCGAACGCGTCACTGCAGGTTAACAGAGCACTCAGCAACGAGCCCATGACGCATCCAACACAGACACGATGACTACGTACCCCTTCTTGAAGTGGTCGCCAATGCTGGGCAAGTCGACGTACACAACATCGCCGAGCGAGTTCTGGGCGAAATCCGTGATTCCGATGGTGCCGACCTTGCCGTCCACCGTGATGTACTCGTGCTGCTTGGTGTACTTGGTCGAGAAGAAGGCCATGGCCGGGCGCTGCGAAGCTGCGCGCCAGGCACTACCGACCGCTGGGGTGCGCAGGGTCTTGGAGAGCACGGACGCGACGCGGAGAGCCATCGTGAAGGACGGAGTAAGGGGAGGCGGAGGTGATCTCGTTGGCTTCTTTCCACAACTGACCAACACACAAGGAGCGGCTGAGCTTCTGGCCCATCAGCGGCACCTCCAGAAGAAAACACGCTGAGGTTTTACCCCTCCGTAGTTGTCCTTTAAAGTTTAATTTAATTTGATTGAGTATAATATATCAAGTATTACACATCAGTTTTGTACTTTATCGGGTGTATATTGTCTTTGCAACAGCTGAGGTTTTTCATCGGCTTCCGTGTTTATGTTGAACTTTGTATGCCTCGGATTGGATGCGCGCGCGGATTAGACCGGGTTGTCTCGTAAGCCTCATTTTGATTGCTGCAAGCGTACCTCATACAAACCGCAAGATAAACCGCGGACGTGTGGCTGACTGGCGCAGCTTGTCGCTGCCACTGACTGACAGACGATCATGATGATGCGCATCGCGCTGCGCCGCCTCGGCGCGGACGCCGGCAGGAGCGCGCGGCGCTCACCAGTATGGCTATCTGCACGCGCGACTGCCGCTTCTGCCGGCGGCTGCGGCTTCGCGACGGACGCCGAGGTGCCGCAGCGCAAGCTGGTTAAGCGCAAGGTGGCCATTGTGAGCGGCTACCTGGGCTCGGGCTACCACGGCGTGCAGCTCAACAAGGACGTGGACACGATCGAGGACGAGCTGCGCAAGGCCATCCTGCACGCGGGCGCCATGCGCGAGTCCAACTTCGAGGACCTGGCCAAGATCGACTGGTCGCGCAGCAGCCGCACCGACAAGGGCGTGCACGCCGGCTGCATCGTGGTACGTGCGCCGTCTCAATGATCTCCAAGTGACCGCGCTCGTAGCCGCTAACGTCGCTCTGTGTGGTGCAGTTCTCGGGCAAGTTGCTGATCGACGAGGAGAAGGACATGGACCGCAACACGGGCCGTGTCAAGAGCCTCACCGAGAGGCTGAACGCGACGCTGCCGCCCACCATCCGCGTCTTCTCGTGCACGCGCGTCAACAAGCGCTTCGCGGCGCGCAGAAACTGCGTGCTGCGCGAGTACGAGTACTTCCTGCCGCTCTCCTTCTTGCAGACGAGCGTGCTCGCGCAGGATGGAGCGGACGCGCCGCCACTGGATGTGGACGAGGCCGTCGGCAAGTTCAAGGCGGCGCTGCGCGAGTACGAGGGCATCCACGACTTCCACAACTTCACCAAGTCGCGGTCGTTCTTCTATAAGGCGCACGCCAAGATGGAGCAGCTCAAGAAGGCGGCGCGGCTGGGAGAAGACGCGGACGAGGAGCAGGAAGGCGTCGACGACGATGACGACGAGGAAGACAGCAGCCAGGACGACAATCAGGACGACGAGTACCGCGCCAGCGCCTCGCAGTTTGGGGACGATAGTGAGACGGTGCGGAACCTGCTGCCGCGGCACCGCCGCGCCATCTACTCGTGCTCGGGCTCCGTCATCCGCGACTTCCTGGGCGAACCGTTCCTTCGGGTCCATATCGTTGGCCAAGCGTTCCTGTTCAATCAGATTCGCTGCATGGTCGGCGGTGCGCTGGCGGTCGCCACGAACGGCATGTCCATGACAGCTTTCCGCGCTGCGCTCGGTAAGACTGTCGCTCTGTTGGTTGCCGAAGGTGAGTCTAGTCTAACGTGCTCGCTGTCCATGTGGACTCGTAGCCACGAACCGGATCGTGCGGATCCCGATCGCTCCGGCCGAAGGACTGGTCCTTCTCAGCAGCACCTTTGGCGGCAAGCTGCACACCGTGTCACTGTATAAGGACCCGAACACGGTGTTGGCCCGTGAGCGGAAGGATCTGTCCCATCGCGTGCTTCTGAACCGGCAGGAAGACGCCAAGATGCGCCAGTTCCGCGAGGAAGTCATTTACAAGGAGATTGTCCATAGCTGGAAGGTCGCCGACAAAACGGAGCGCTGGCGGGCGTACCTTGAGCGCGTGTACGAGGCCAACGAGCGGCTAGACGACGCTGAGCTTGGTATGCTGCTGCGCGAACTAAACGAGCGGAAGCAGGAGATTGCACAGAAGCACCAAGACTTCGTGCATCGCAACCGCGTCGGGCTCGCCGAGGGAGGTGTTCAGGGCGCGCTACTCCCCAAACAGTTCACCACCAAGCTGTGCGTGCGCTTTGCTGTGGCGCCGGGGATTTTCACGTCGGACCTTCGTCGCGGTGTCTCCAAGGTTGGTCGACTATTTGTCTATCCGTAATGAGGGATGAGGATCATGACTAACAAATCCTTGTGCTGTGTCGTGGTGTAGCATATCAAACACGGTTTGATCCCAATGAACGCGACCGACGAGGACATCCTGTCATATATCGAAGACTACGGCGTCAAGAAGCTCGCGGAGGAAGGCCGCCGCCTTCGACTCAGCATCCGCTCGTAGAGAACCAACCACACCCCAATAGAGCCGTCTCCATTCACAGCAGAGCACGATGATGTCGCTTGTTCACTCCTCTCTAAGAGACACCAGCGTGCCCGACGTCACTTTCGTGCGACGAATGAGGTCGTGCCCCTCCATGTCCGCCAGGTGGAACTCCATCGCGAACGGCGAGTGCTTGAGCTTGAGCTTCTTAAGCTGCTGCTCCTGGACCTCCTTGTACTTCGTGCGCTTCAACGTGCCGAGGATCGTCGACCTCGTCTTCTTGAGCGCGGATGCCACCTTCCCAACCCCAGGCATGTGAAGGTGGAAGGTCTCGTCGTCGAGCCGAGCCGTCGGTAACAGGAACCCCAGCTGCTGGACCAGCCTAGGTCACACGCAATCGGACTTCAGCCATCGTCAAAGTGCTGAGGTTCGAAAATCTCTCTGCTCACCTGATGCGCTGTCGAATATCTCCATCTGCGTCGGTGTCCTGTCGAACATACCCACTCCGCCCCGATAGCGCACTGATGAGCGACTCCATCGATATCGTCGGTAGCCGAGCAAGAGTGGGCACGGCGTCGCGGAACGCCGACAGCGCTTGGATCTTTTTACTGTTGTTGACCCGTGCGGCCACACCACGACCGCTCTCCTGCCGCCTGAGATCGTCTAGCCACTTGTCCACCTCGGCAGTATACCCCGCGGTCGGCAGTACCGCGACGTCGCTCGTGCCCGGCGAGACGCGGAAGGTGACCAGCGCCCCGCTGCTCCTCAGTCGGCTCACCTGCAAGTCATTATCATCGCAGTCGATGTATTAGGCTAAGGACCTTAGTGGTCTCGCCCAGTGAACGGTGCTCCAGGCTCACATTCTGGTCGACAAATGTCCGATTGGGGAAGACAGAGTAACTAGGAAAGCAATTGCAGAGCCACAAGTGAGGCTTGATGGTCTAGAGCAGCAGCAAACGAACGAGTGGAGCAACGCACAGCTGATGCCACAACGCCAGCGGCGCGACGCCGATGCGTGCGAACGCCTGCGCGCTGCGGCTCGTCAGCAGCTGCACCGAGGCCAGCGTGTCGTCCACGGCCGCTGCCGCGTCCTCTTCCCACTGCACCGCGTCGGGCTCCGCGTCCTCGCGTTTGCGCTTGGCGAGTCGACGGCGAAGCATCTCGCAGTAGCTGCACTTCTTCCAAAGTGTCGCCCATTAGTGTCAACCCATTCGAGAACGCGTAGTATGCACCACACCAATAGAAATACACGGTACTGATTGGTTAGTTTGCGAATAAAAATGTTCATTATGCCAATTACATCATGCAGCCTGCAGCCTTGAATGGGTTAAAGGTTTCACACGAAATTGGTGCTATACTGGTCACTGGGCTTGGTGCTGCCGGTCGACAGCGAGATGAGCTTGGGCTGCTGCGGGTGTTGGCTTTGACGGTGCTGCTGCTCCGGGTGCTGGCTCTGCCGCTGCTGCATGAGCAGGATCTTTCTCCTCACCGCCTCGTCGTTCTTGCGCCCCATCAGCATCGAGACGTACAAGGAGCCTGTCGTCGCAGCGAACGTCACGCCCGCCAGGACGATCGAGGCGTACATTGGTGGGCCGTACCCGTCGCCGTCCGAGTCGCTACTGCTGCTGCTATCAGTCGTAGAAGAGCTGTCCGCTACCGTGCAGCGAGGACCCTTCCAGGACGAAGACTTACACTTGCAGCGGTTGCTGGAACACGAGCCCGTGACGACTGTTTCGTCAATGGTGCAGTCGTTATTCGACGTGCAAAAGGCCTTACCCGACACTTCAGTGTACGGGTTGTCCGTGTCCGTGTAGTCGTCGATGTGGTCCTCGATCCACTGCGCTGTCGGATGCGTCGACGGATCGCAGCCGATCGCCATGCTCGTACCGTCCGATGTGTCCTGGTAGATGCGGATGTAGTCTATCTTCATGTACATGGGGAACGAGTCGCAGATCGCGTTGGTAGTATCGTCGGTGCCGTCACCGCGGCAAGCCTCGCCAGCGTTCGGAGGCGTCGAGCCCCACGAGGAGGACAGCGCGACGTTGAAGATGATGTACATGGGCTCCTCAATCATGATCTTCTTCGGGTTCGTCTGGCCCTCGTTCTGCGGCGGGTTGGTGATTGCCTCGGCCGGCACCTCGAACACGGGCTGACCCTCCACCATCCAGCGGACGTAGCCGTCGTCGCCCGTGACCCACTCCACTGTGTACACGACCCAGTCCAAGTACGCGGCCATGTGCACTTCCCAGTTGGCGGAGATGGCGTCCATCTGATACGAGAACTCAGAGCCCGAGCTCGTGGATCCGCTGGACGCAGTGCACTCAGACGCGGTGTTGCCAGCACTACACAAGTAGGCACCAGTGTACGCGTTCTGCTTTGGGAAGCATGTGCCGTTGGCGTTGATCCCCCAGTGAACGTCCGTGCCGTTGATGTAGTCCAGGTCGGAGTGGACATCATACGATGCGGGGCACAGAGTCATGGTGCATGCATTGTCTGTGATGCCCGCTTCGAGCGACGCGCTGATGGTCGCGTACGACTGGATGAGGGTGTCGTCGACGTCGCATATGTTGTTCGCACCGTAGCGGAGACCCTGATACCACGACTTGTGGCCGCGGAGCTCTTCGTAGTAGGCGGTCGGCACGTCTTGGTTGTTGGCGCCCTCCGTCGTACACGTGTACCCGTAGAAGCAGTACTCGGACGTGTTGTCCGGGATCAACCGAAAGTTGTCGGGCATGCCCGGGCCGACCTGGATGGACGTCGAGATAGCGGTGCCGCCACCCTCCAAGATATCGATCTCCGGTGCTCCGCGGCCTTGGTTGGCATTCAATCCATGACCAGGGTCGTCGTCACACGCGCTGATGCGCTGGTTTTGCGGGTTGAGGATGGTCTCGTTGCACTCACTGTACGTGAACGGCCACATGCGCGCGGTGGACGCGCTGAAGATGGCGCGACCTAGGTTCCCCATCATCCAGATACCAGGCCACGTCGGGTAGTAATCGATGTTGGCGGCGCGGACACTCAACGACCCTGTCTCGACGTCGGGATTGCCCGAGTCGTTGCTGACAGCGCCTGGAAGTTGAGCTCGCACAGTGACGGCGCCACCCTGGAAGCAGAACTTGTTCCACGACTGCACCATGCCCGACCGGTAGTAGAGCGTCACGTCCTGGTAACCTGGTGGCGTCGTGTAGCTGTTCCAGATGGTCAGGTTGACCACGTCTTCCATCACCTTGATGTAGAAATAGCAGTTGTCGTCGTCGTCGCACTCGGTGGACGTCATGTTGTGCGAGTAGTACTCCAGCGCCGAGTTGACGCCGTCCGCCATCTCCATGGACACCCAGATGTGGTCGTCACCCGGCTCGAAGCTCCGTCCCTCCGTGTTGAACTCGTCGCTCATGGTCAGCTCCCACGTATCCCCGCGCGACGTTGTGTATGTCTGGTAGTCGTCGGGCGTCGCCGGATCGACCCATGGCAGGATGCCCGACTTGGTCGTGTATGTCTTGGCCGACACCAGCGTCAAGAGCGCCAAGCACACGCTCAGCGCTCTGGGAACGGCGAAGAGCATGGCTCACGCTGTAGAGACGAGCTGTATGTGCTCTAATGTCCAAAGTTCGCTTGTGGCGAGTGTCCTGCGTGGAGGAGGGAGACAGTTGTGGCCGTCTGACCTCTGGGAGCGTCGAGTAAAGAGCTGAACTGACTCGGTGAAGTGCTTGGAAGCGTCTTGGAGTCGCTCCCAAGCCGCAACGAAGTCCATGCCCAGGCTGACGGATAGCCGGAGGCGGCGTCCGCGTCGGCGCATTGCTGCGCTCCCGAGCTATCGGCGCTCATCCTCTTCCCGCAATGAAACTCGTGGCGTTTTTACCTACAATTTTGTACCTTTTGGCAAAATGCGCGTATTTGATGTCCTCGTCTCATGAAACAATACTTGGGAATCCGGGTTTCAAGTGCACATTATGGCATTTGAGTGGGAAACAGCGGGAAAACAGCAGGAAAAGCCCATGCTTTAACTATCACCTCTATCTAAAATGACAGAAAATGTAATGATTCACACACGTCACACAATGTGCGATGCCCATCAAGAGGTGCTTCATGGTGCACCGCATCGAGCAGCACACTGCGCCCATCCGTTTGCCAGCCAATCTTCAGCTCTCCAAATGGCGTTGCTCCTTTATCACCCTTATGGTCTGCTTGGGTCTCCGCCAGCGTTAGAGTCCACGGCACGTGACGTTAGCGTTGACGATTTAAATGGCTCCGCTAGTTTTAGTCGCTGTTCGGTCTTGTTATCCACAGTTATCCACAGTCGAACTGACCCAGGGACTCCGTACGTCGCTCTCGCTCGCACTAAATATTCCACAGAGATACACACGCGCATCCAGAGGCTACTCGCTCACACAAAGTTGGTGCTGTAGTTGCTGTTCGGCGGCTTGATACCGACGTCGCTAGCCGACGCGGCCGACAGCGCGCCGAGGCTCTTCTGCTGCTGCTGCTGCTGCTGTTGCTGCAGCAGGATCTGCTTGCGCAGCTCCTCGTCGCCCTTGCGCACCGCCAGCACCGAGAAGTACACGGCGATGAATGTCAAGAGCACCGTGACGCCCGACACGGACAGGGAAGCGTACATGGGCGGGCCGTACGAACCGTCCGAGAAAATGTTGCCAGCTACGCTGCCCGTGCTGTCTGTTGCCGAAGTGGCCGTCGTGCACCGCGGACCCTTCCACGACGTCGCAGAGCACTTGCAGCGGTTGTTGCTGCACGAGCCCGTCGTCACTGCGGTGCCGGAGTCCTTGGCGATCGTGCAGTCGTCGTCCGACGTGCAGAACCCCTTGCCCGACACTTCCGTCCACGGGTTGTCCGCGTCCGTGTACTCGTCAATGTGGTCCTCAATCCACTGCGCCGTTGGATGCGTCTTCGGGTCGCAACCGATCGTCATGGTCGTTCCATTGGACGTGTCCTGGTACAGCCGGATGTAGTCGATCTTCATGTACATGGGGAAGTCGCCACATATCGCGTTGGCCGTCGCGTCGGTGCCATCGCCGCGGCAGGGGCCATCGGGATTCGGGGGCTTCGTACCCCATGTGCTCGAGAGCGCCACGTTAAAGATGAGATACATGGGCTCCTCGATCATGATCTTCTTCGGGTTCATCTGACCCTTGTCCTGCGGTGGGTTGATGATAGCTTCCGCGGGGACCTCGAAGATCGGCGACCCCGCTAACATCCAGCGAACGTATCCTTCGTCGCCCGTGACCCACTCGAGCTGGTACACAAGCCAGCTTGTGTAGGCGCCAACGTGGATGGGCCAGTTGGACGAGATGGCATCCATCTGATACGCGAACTTGGCAGTCGCGTCGGATGAACCACTCGAGCTACCGCACCGTTCGTCCGTGTTACCCGGACTGCACAAAAACGCGCCCGTGTACGCATTCTGCTTCGGGAAACATGTGCCGTTGGAGTTGATACCCCAGTGGTCCGTTGTTGATCCATCGATCAAGCTCAAGTCGGCATGCACGTCAAACGACCCGGGGCACAAATCCAAGGTGCACGCGTTTTCGGAGATGCCCTTGTCCAGCGACGCCTTGATCTTCGAATAGGTCTGCACTTCTGTCGAGTCAGCTGCGCAGAAGTTATTCGCCGAGTACCGGAGCCCCTGGTACCAGGACTTGTACCCTCGTAGATTTTCGTAGTATGCCGTCGGCACGTCCACATTGTTCGCGCCCTTGGTTGTGCAAGTGTACGTGTACATGCACGAGTACGACGTATTGTCGGCGATCATGCGGAAGTCTTCGGGCATGCCTGGCCCAAGTTGAATAGACGACGAAATAGCATTACCACCACCCTCGAGGATATCAATCTCAGGAGCGCCGCGTCCTTGGTTGGGGTTCATGCCTGAACCCGGGTCGTCGTCACAGGCGCTGATGCGCTGGTTCTGCGGGTCAAAGACGGTCTTGTTGCACTCGTTGTACGTGTAGGGCCACATCCTGGACGTGGACGCGCTGAAGATGGCGCGGCCGAGGTTCCCCATCATCCAGATACCAGGCCACGTCGGATAGTACTTGGTCGTGGTTGTCACGACGCTCTCCGAGCCGCTCGCAACGTCTGGGTTGCCCGACTTGGACGATACAGCGCCTGGAAGCTGCGCGCGCACCTCAACCATGCCGCCTTGGAAACAGAACTTGTTCCACGACTGCACCATGGCTGCTCGGTAGTAAAAGGACACGTCCTGGTACCCTGGCGGCGTGATGTAGTCGTTCCAGACGGTCACGTTGATCTCGTCCTCCATCACCTTGATGTAGAAATAGCAGTTGTCGTCGTCGTCGCACTCGGTGGACGTCATGTTGTGAGAATACACCTCGAGCGCCGAGTTGACGCCGTCGGGCTTCTCGATGGACGTCCACATGTGGTCCTCGCCCGGCTCGAAGCTCCGTCCCTCCGTGTTGAACTCGTCGCTCATGGTCAGCTCCCACGTATCCCCGCGCGACGTTGTGTATGTCTGGTAGTCGTCGGGCGTCGCCGGATCGACCCATGGCAGGATGCCCGACTTGGTCGCGTAAGACGTCTTGGCGCGCGCGCCCTCGCTCGCCAAGGCCAGCGCGGCGCCGACCGCCAGCGCGCACGTCCGCCTGCCTCTCGCCATCGCCATCACCTGATCACTTGTCGCTTGCTGTTCGCGCGCGCACAGCGGACTCCTCGCGCAGGGCTGCAACAAATGGCACGACGCGCGGATCCCGCGGACACTTGCGTTAATACCGGGCTTCCCGACCGATCGCGGGCGCTTCCTGGGCGATCCGAAGGGGAAACAGCGACTGACCGCCTGCCGCCGGGACAGGACGGCGGGCGACGAATAAGAGGAAAGAGGGGAAGGAAGGGAGGGAGGAAGGGGGGAGGGCGCGACTGGGGGTGCAAAGCCGATCACTTGGCGTCACGTTGAAAAGCCCTCCCCCCCAACTCATATCACATACTTGGATTTTGTATGGGGAGTGCGGTGTGCGCATGCGTTCAGCAGGGGTACTTTCCTTTTTTTCCCCAGCTGAGAGGGACCGAATCCGTAATATCCAGCGATTGTTCTCACCATTTCAGTACATATATTATTTTATGAAGTGTATTTTATATACTTCATGTGTTTTAGTATATAAATTTAAAAATAAATTGATTTACAAGGGATGTATAAGGTCTTGTTTGCCTGTCATCGTTGCGCAGCCATCTGCATCTTGTCGGCTGCAAATCCACCTGAAGAGACCAGTTTATGTCATCCTAAGTACGGATTCATCTGAGCGAGACGCACCTAAAATGGGGATTTGGGTGCAGCGCCGGGACATATTGAGTAGCGTCCTCACCAAACCATACAAAGCACAGGTATTTTGCACCGTGGCTTGCCTCAACAATGATTTGGTTGTCGAATCGGCCTACGAACCTAGATCGAACCTAACATAGTATTTCACTGTGGAAAATTATTAAGTACGGTCTTACAAATCTTGAGACCCGATACTGTGCGATTGTTGATCCCGCCAGCGGATTGGGCGACTGTAGCGATCATGTGGTCGTGCTCAACAGTTCATCGCGTTTTGAATAATAATCGTGAAGTACTGCACAGGACAAAATAATGCAACGTGCTTCGCCAACAAGATCGCTTGCTCGCACTTTTCGCCGCATTGCTGGATACGCTCGTACGCTTTGCATCAGTTCAAAAGGACGCCATCTACAGGCTGTACACTACATTGCAAACGTACTGGAACACAGTGTACACAGTTCATGTACATGTACACTGCGCTTTCTCTACACAAAGCATAAAGGCACCATATTGACATTGGCATTGCCAACTTTGTATTGATCTTTCGTGATCAGCAGCGTTATCAACCTGATTAATAAAAAAAAAAAACTCTGTGCGACTTTTGCTATCGCAGCGACGGACACAGCAATGTGTTGCAGTTTGTGAGCTGTGGCAACGGGCCAGGGTTGGATCCGTGCAATACAGTACCGTTGCATCTCGGAGTCCTCGTCTTTGGTAGAACAGTGTTGGATCGAACTAAGACACAGTGTTGATGCGCGCAGAACGCAACAAGAGCCATGTGCAGTTACTGGTTGGACACCATGATAATTTCTGTTATAAATGAGCGATGCTAGTCCTTCACCTCAGCATGCCTTCGAATCTCTCGCTTTATTTGATACTTCGTGTCGTTCACAGAGCGACGCTAACGCACCCAACTGTGAGCGCGAGGATAGTATAGCGTTTGTTCATGCACCACAGAACGCAATGTTTTGGCTGGCTGGACAAGACCCTGGAGCTTGCAGTGCCTTCCCATCTGCGCCTTGTCTGGTGTACTTCAGGCAGCAACGTCGTGCGCACGGCAAGATCTCGGCTGGTCCACCCTCCACAGGGAGGAGCAATCTTCATCTAGACCCTTACATTATCACTATAAGCTTTCCATTCGATTTAGAAGGTATTTGATATATGTTAAAGAAATTTCAACCAATAGAGTAGGAATCGGTTTACACAATTGATGTAGTTTCGTAGATTTGATGACACAATCAACTCATTATTTGTTACAGGCATCGAGACACGCCGTCTGAGTACCTCTTATCATTAATATATTAATTTAAATTTATAAGTTGTTAAAACAATAAATTGAGTAGCAAACATTTATTTGACTTATATTATAATATCCGTGTTTAAAATGATAAGTGCCTGTTACGTTCTGGGCTGCTTGTTGACCACCCTCCAGTCAGTTGCGCGAGTTCTTCACGCGGAACTTTTCGGCGTCGGCGGGTATCAAGGGCTGTTGGCTCCCCTCCTCCTCACTGTTCATTTCCGTGGAAGAACCGACCTACAAGCAGCGACTTCCGCGCGCGCCCCCGACGCGCCAGGCCCCGCGAAACGCCATGCCGGTTTCCACCGACGTGTCGGAGCCCGAGAACGAGATGCAGATCGACCGCGCGGTGCACCCGAGCGTCAAGTTCGAGGCGCCCGCCACCTGGGGTGGCTGCGCGCTCGGCGCGGGCTACATCCTGCTGCTCGTCGTGTGTGCGTTCATCAACGTGGCGCTGCTGGGGTACCCGCTGCAGTTGCTCCAGCGCGTGCTCGGCCTTCGCGACGCGATATGCCGTCCTGTGCTGCAAGCGCTGGAGGATTGGTACTTCGCCATGCTCGCGGGCCTGCTGGAGCTGGTTGGAGGTGTTCGCATCGCCATGACGGCGGACTCGAGCGACGCGCAGGGCATGGCGTTCCCTAGAGACGCGAGGGTGCTGCTCATCTGCAACCACCGGTCAGAGGTTGACTGGTTCTTCTTCTGGAACCTGGGTCTTCGCCTCCGCTGCCACGACCGCATCCGCGTCATGATGAAGGCGGTCATCCGCCACGCGCCGGGTGTGGGCTGGGCCATGATGATGCTCAACTTCCCGTTCATCAAGCGCAACTGGGCCACCGATGAGGCGCGCATCACAAGACTCGTGAGTGCCTATCGTGAGTACTCGGCGGGCGTGTGGCTTGCCATGTTCCCCGAGGGCACGGCGCTCTATGACAAGACGCTGGAGCAGAGCCACGCCTTCGCGAGCAGCAGGGGCGAGCCGCAGTGGCAGTATGTGCTGCATCCGCGCGTCAGGGGCTTCGAGCTATGCGTGAAGGAGCTCGACCCGGACTACATCGTCGACTTGACGATCGCGTACCCCGAGCTCGTGCAGGGCATTCGGCCGTCTCCGGTAATGTCGTGCTCTGTTTGTGTTGTGTAGATGCTGGTTGCTTGATGCTGCATTGCGTTGTTTGATTGTTTCCGATCAGATTCGCTTCCTCCGCGGCCAGTTCCCGACCCAGGTGGACATTCACGTGCAGCGGTATTCTCGCTCCGAGCTCGTGAAGCACAAGGCCGCGATGGATGGATGGTGCGTCGAGCTTCACTTCTCCGCTCAGCGTTGCTCGCCTCTCATTGCCTGACACTCACTACTGTCGACTCCGTTTGTCTTGTGCGACATAGGCTCAAGCAAAAGTTCCAGGAAAAGGAGGATTTGCTGCAGAGCTACTATGAGCACGGCGCATTCGTCGACAAGAAGTTTATCTGCGAGCAGACGCCGATCGGGTCGGTTGTCTACCCTGGGATCGTGTTCAACGCCCTGCTGCTGGCCGTGGCGGGCCACTTGCTCGTTCACTTCCCGTGGACTACGCTATCGTGGATGGCCCTGTGCTCGGCACTCTCGATCCAACAAGCCCGTAGCTTTGGCAGGGAAGACAAGGAGCTGTAGTGGCTTGCCTCCGAGTAACAGTGAAGCCATCCATGGCTTCGATCTCCACCCTCACCAGGTAATCGCTGTAGATGGAGTTTCCCTTTGCCCTGCTGTACACTAGGACGTGAGGGCGTCAGGAGTAGACGAACAACGTAGGTAGGACTGACGGAGGTCATTCAGGTTGAAGAGATCATTGAAAACGCACAAATCTACTGGTTTAACGTTTAATATGAAAGGCCAGCTGTTTGTTTACTTTAAGTATTATATTATGGGTGACGTGATCCCATCTCGTACTGACGCAACTTCCATCTACATCAGTACTCTACGCCACCCCGCGCCACTTTTCCGAGTTGCGCGCGGGTGGCGCCGCGTCCCCAGCGCAGCGTAGGCCCAGCTCGATGCAGCGACGCTGCACCTGGTTCTCGGATCGACCGGTGAGTCTGCCTGCGATCATCTGCGGCGTGTCGCCTTGCTGGGCGCGCAGGACGCTCTCCTCGGCGTTGGAGAAAATGACGTCGTATACGCCGGACCCCTGCGGCTGGCGCGCGCGCGAGGACGCCTTACGGTAGGCCGGACCGTCCGACGCGATCGGGCGCCGAGCGTTCACGTGGAATATGCTGCTTGCGACCGCGATCGCTGCAAAAGCCAGCAGGAGGAGGCGAGGCATGGTCGGTGTCTTCGATATGCGCGTGAAACAAGAGGATGGAGGGCCGCCTCGCGTCCCGACGGTTGGTGAAAGGTCGCGGCTGGCCACGTCGGCGTGTCTTCAATTCGGCTCCATACAGTCTGTATGATACAACATGCATTGTATTATCTGCCGGATTGAGTATACCCACACCGATTGTACAGCACTTTCGACGTCTGTGTCTGAGCCTTGCGATGCCTGCGGCCACATTGCGTGCGAGCCATGGGCATGCGCTAGTGGACTCATGTTGAGTCCGGCCGGATGAGTGAGTTGATTCGTTGGTTGCCCCCGCAGCTCGCGCGACAGGCCAAAGGAGGGCGGATGATTTGCGCACACGAGTGAGTTCGGACCGACGATGAGCCCACGCAACCGTAGCACTTGAGGTGAGCTGGCGGACCTACCTTCGGGTCCCACGCGGTGCTGTCTCTTTCGCGTGCACACCGCGCAGATTCACAAGTAACAAGGAGCGAGCCACGGCCATGTCCGCTGGTAACTGCAGTGCGCATGCTTCTGGCAAGGCCGTGAGTAGCCACTGTAGGCAGCAGCACTGTATGAGTGCCGAGCAATCGTTTGCTGGTCGGCAATGCTTCCGTGTACGTTCGAAAGTTCGACGCCCAACCACTCACCCACTGATTCCCCTCGGCGGCGAATCAGCCCTCAGTAATGAGGAAGATGCTCAGTTTGCTTGGAGGCTAATGAAGCTGTGGCACGATTGGCCCGGCGCAAGGTTGAGGGCGCCACTGCGCGTTTTGAACGACGTATCTACGGAGAAATACGTGCGGCTCCTGCATTTGGTTGGTGCCATCGGGCTTTGACATAGAGTATTGTACAGCGAGTTGGTGTGCGACCTAGTCTGTAGCCACCAGTCGCAGCGCGATCGTGTGGATCCCACGGTGGGGAGCACAGGTGGCACTAGCCAGGAAGTGCGCCATGAAGCGTGGGACCCGCGCCAGAGTGATATCATTCCCTGCAGGAATATACAGCCTACCCTCCGTTTTCTACGAACGTAATATTTATAAAATTATAAATATCTTATCTTGTATTAAATGATATCTCTAATATAGTTTCACCAACAATTTGGGTAACAGTAATATAAGTTTTAAAAAGGTATGATAAGATTATAACGTAGAAAAAGAGGACAGACCGTACCCACATCCGATCTCCAGCGCTAAAAACCTGTATAGTTTAGTAGCGAGAGCATTTTATAAACATATTCATTGTTAATAACGTATATTAACACCTTTATAATTAGTATTAGGGTTTTATTGGTTAATATGAAGCTGCATTACTGTGGAGGTGTATGGTGCACTGGACCCTCATGGCAAGTCCATAACGTCTCTTCCTTGCACAGATGATTTGACCTTCCACTTCCTGCCGAACAGCATACGTCGTCTCCTCCCACAATCCGATTACCACATACAAACTCCCTATCACCCGACAATTTCGTAATCCCACCCAACAGCATACACCTGAACGAGCAGCTCCATAGGTACAGCACGGGAAGTCGCCACGCAACGTGAGGCCGATCTCCGCCCACCCGCGCTGGCGCCGCTTTTGTGGAGAAGGAGCGCGCGCAGACGCGAACGTGACAGCCAGAGCCTCAGTAGACGAGGTGGGCCCGCGTTACGCCAGTCGGAACGGCCGTCAAGTGAGCCCTTCGTCACTCGCCATTGCGCCGCCAACCGGCACGCCGTTCATGCTTCTACTACTGCTCTGGGGACAGCACTAGCTCCACTGCAGCTTCATTATCTGATTGGACATGGCGTCGCCGACGAGGAGGGGCGGCGATTGTCCCGCCGACGCGTATGAGTCGGACCCGGAGACCCCGGCTGAGTTCTTCGTGCACTCCAAGCGCAGCTACTATCACCACGCGGCTGACGATGCCGGGCAGATCAACGCGGCGGCGGTGCTGGCCGACTCGGCGCGCTCCTTCGGCTTCCACCAGCGCGAGTCCGTGGACGGTCTGCCGCAGCGATTCGTGGCCGGCAAACAGTTCTTCAACTACCACGCGTTCGGAAGTCTGCGGGAGGGGCTGGAGCCCGTCTCGCTGCTCTCCAGAGCGCACTTTGGCCTTGCCGTGACAGCCGTGATGGCCGGCCTGTGCTTCACGTTCCTGCGCTACGGCTACCGTCCGCTGCTTGTCGCGTACCTGAGCCGGCACCACCCGTCGCAGTACAACGCCGCCAAGTACCTGCTGGACTGGCCGGGTGCCTTCTCCGTGTTCATCGGGCTCTTCTCGGACTGCCTGCCGCTCCGAGGGTCACGGAGGAAGGCGTACATCCTTCTGGGCTGGTTCGCGAGCGTCTTCGCGTTCGCAGGTATCGCCGTCACCAACCTCTTCGGCGCCAGCACGATCGTCCTGTACGACGACGACACGGAGCTGGCCAATGCGGAGGACGGGCAGCATGACAAGACGCAGGATCGCTGGGTCTTCGGTGTGCTCTACGTAGGTCTGAGCTTCGTCGGGTGCTTCGCGATCCAAATCGCGTGGGTCGCCGCCTCAGCCTTGATCATCGAGTACGCGCAGCGCGAGCCGCTGTACCAGCGCGGCCACATCGCTTCGCTCTTCCTCATCCTCTACTACGGCGCCGCGCTGGTCGTCCAGAGCGTGATCACGCAGTTGCTCTTCCCCACTGAGAACGACAGTAGCAGCTCTAGTGATAGCAGCACAAAGACCGCGATGCAGTCGGTCATCTCGTTGAGTGGCGCAGGGCTGGCCCTTGCAATTGGTGCTGCTGTGGCCTTGCCGTTCGCCTATTACATGCTGGATGAAGACTCGTCCTCTGGGTCGGTGAAATTCGAGTCCAACTCGGGTGAGCAGGCGCCGCCGCTGGCACTGCTGACTCGGACGCCGTCACCTAAGGGATCACCGGGCTCGCGTTCTTCTTCGAGCGCTCCGCCTGTGTCGGCGTCCACACTGCTCGCGCGAGGCGTGACACAGCTGTGGCGCTTCTGCCAGCAGAAGGTGGTCTACCGCATCTTGCTGTTCCTGTTCGCGTACGTGATGCTCGTGGGCATCTACAACCAGAACGTGCGCGACGCTCTCGCGCGCTGGTGCGGCATCTCGGCAGCCGACGTTCTCATGGTGGAGGTCGTAAAGAGTGGCTTCACGCTCGTGGGGATCATGCACGCCAAGCAGTGGATGCTCAACATGGGCTGGAAGGTGGTGGGCTCGCTCGGCGTCGTGCTGTTCGTCGCTATCTTCCTCGCCGAGACGCTGCCGATCGTCTTCAACGCCGTGCGCGCCAAGTGGTACTATATGGTCATGGTCGGCGTGCTCGAGTGGCCCAAGTGCTGGCTCAAGCTCTACTCGGTGATTACTCCCACCGAGATCGCAACTGTCGGCGCGGAGGGTGCCACGATCGGCATGGTGTTGTCTTTTTACGTGATCAGCATCGCCGCGGCACACACAGCGTCCGAGGGACTGAGCCACATCACGGGAACTAGCGTGACGATGGCCGAGGTGGACGCCGACTCGCACTCCACGCGCATGGACGTGCTCACCAACGGCCTCGTGTACTACGCCGTCAACCTAGCTGGACTCGTGTCGATGCTGTGGCTGCCACACTCGAAACTCGATGCGCAGCAGCTCCGCGCCTTTGGCGGCTACAGCCGCGGGTGGGGCGCCGCCGTCGTCACGCTCTTCCTCGTGCTGCTCTTCTTTGTGCTCGTCGTCAACGTCGCCAAGATGATGCCCTCCTCGTGAGTTTAGCGGCCAAGAGCAGTTGATATCTATTAGACCATGATATAAGAAGGTATTTACGCTTGATCACTTGTTCTGTCGCTGCTCCTGCCGCCGTGCGTGTCTTATCATCCGCTGCTGCGTCTCGGGGCTCAGCACTTGCGCGGCGATCGCTCGCTTGGCTTGTACCGCGCGCTGCTCCGCCTCCTGTTGCTGCTTCAGCTCACGCTCCTTCTTGGCCTGCAGCCTCCGGATCGCCTGCAGCCCGCGCCGCTCAAACTCTGGCTGCAATGCCTGAGCTCGCTCTCGACGCCGCTGCTCCTCCGCTTGGCGCTTCTCATTCTCTGCAAGCTGCTCGAGCTCACGCTGTCGACCGAGCGCGCGTACGTGGACCGCCTCACGCTTCTGGTTCTCCTCCTGCACACGCCGTGTGTAGGCTCGCTGCCGCCGCAGCAGCTCCGATCGGCCGGGCACCTCGTCGTGCTTCTTGCTTTGGCCTCGCACCGGAGGCTGCGCCTTGCGGATGACAATGACGCTTGGCTCCTCGCCTCCACTGCCGCTGTTGTCGTCACCTTCGATGCTGTTTGTGTCGTCTTCGAGCTCGTTGGGATCGAGATCGCCCTGGTTCTCACTGGCAGCGTCGACGTCCGCTTCGTCCTCTGTGATGGTTGGCGTCGGCACCAGCCCCCTCCAGTAGTTGGTGATGGACCGTAGTGCATTGGCGCGACGCAGCAGTTCGCCGAGGCGGCGGCGCACGTACCGCTTGCGGTACAGAGCGGTCATGAGGTCGCTCTCGGCGTCGTCGATGCCCATAGCGCGCCGCCACTGCGTCTCGATCAGCATATTGTGGTTCACGCGGCTCAGCAGCTCGTGATGTGCAAGCTCGTGCCGCTCGCGCACGCTTCGCAGGCCTCGCAGCACCTTGCGGCACAGCTGACGAAGACGCTGCCGTCGCTTGTCGCGTCGCTTCCTCGAAGCTCGGAACGCACGCTGGATGCACAGCACGGCTCGAACAGCGAGTAGCTGCCGGAACACGCGCCGCCCGCGGTGCCCCCGGAACGCACGTTGGATCTGCCGCGCCTGTGTGTCGAAGAAATGGGCGAACATGGTCGCTAGCGCGTTCTGCTGCATGCGCAGCTGCTGCGTCACGAACGTGAGCTGCGCCTCCTCGTGCGCGAACTGAGACTGCGTTGCCGCTAGCCGCACCAGTCGATCACTCGAGCGCTCCTGCGTTGGTTCATAACGAGTGTTAGCTGGCTGGTACCCTCGAGAAGGGTAGGGAGAGGGTAGTGTGCTCACCCTGGACGCCTGTAGCTGCTCCGTCGCGAGCTCGAGAGGCGACTTGGCGTAGTCTTCAGGCTGCAGCTGTCGCGCTCGAAGCTTCGGGGGTTGTTGAACATGGTGCTTGATCGACCCAAGTGACTGCGTCGACGAGCGCGGTGGCGAGTTGAACAGTAGCTGCGTCGCGCGCGACGGACTCGTCAGCGGCGGCAACACGTCGGCATCCTCCTCGCGTTCACGGCCGCCTTCATCGTTATTCTCGATCCTATGAGCACCGGACAGCGCCCCAAGTCGCAGGAGTGGCAGCTTGACCGTCGTCTCCATCGTTCCTACTGCTTTCTGTGCGTTTCCAGGTGGCGGATGAGCGTTGACTCAGAAAGAACGAGAGTGTGCATTGGAGAAATGCAGGGTTTTCTTGATCCGATAATAGATCGGTAGGGCGCGAAGCGTGTCACGATCGACAAGCGCATCACAAGGATACGAGTCGGAGCTCTCTTCAAGTTGAAGAGACTTGATATCATCCCACTGCACGAGTCCGACGTAGCTCCTCACGTTGAAGTGAGCATGTCGGCGAGGCCAGTCGGCTGCCGACAGTAAGAAGCCACCGCCTGAATTGTTGTCGCTGGCCACCTCCTCATTTCCATGCACGCGCTCGACCCACGCGCCCCCTCATTCCTCTGCTTGCTCCATTTTCCACCCTTTCGCACTGAACTCCGAGGGCCTGTCGTTTAGTGCGACGGTCCGCGATGAAAGACGCACGTCACCCTCCCTTATGCTAGACCGAGCTCATTTTGAAAGAACCCGCAGAGGGAAGAACGAGCGCCGCGTCCTCACTGGTCAGCCGCGAAACGGGTGACGCGTCGCCGAGCTCAGGGAGTACGCGGGAACATTTCTTCCGCGCTGTCCTCCTTTCTTTCTCTTCCCGCCGCGTGTGGCGTCGTCTTGAGCGCTTTCCGTCCCCAGTGACCAGGGCACTGACTAGAACTCAGGCGGCTTGAGCGCGACGGCGAGAACGAGAGAGGAAGGAGTCACCACTTTTGCTTTGCATGCCTCCGCGCTCGGGTACTCAGACACCTTCATCGCTATACTCATCGCCACACGCATCACCACGTGCGTAGTGCCAGTAACGCTATGATGCGGCTCCAATGGGAGCGGCCAAGCAGCGGTCAACGTCGACTCCATCTCACGCTGCTCATCTTGGCAGTGATGGGAGCGATGCTTGGGACCGTGGCAGGGGACAAGGACTATCCGGTCAAGTCGGGCATCCGTTCGTGGATCGACCCGGCGACTCCAGACGACCGGCGGATGTACATGCCATCGAGAGGCGGGCGCGAGTGGGAGCTGGTCATGAGCGATGAGTTCAACACGCCGAACCGCAGCTTCCGCCCTGGCGACGACCACATGTGGACGTCTCTCGAGCAGCCTGACGGCGTGAACGGCGCACTGGAGATCTACTCGCACAACATGACGTCCACGGCCTGCGACGGCGACAACTCGAGCGAGTCGTCGACGTGCTTCCTGTACATCAAAGTCGTCGACGAGGTGACCAACGTGAGCGTCTACAACGCCTTCAAGCGGCCGCCGACGTACGAGAAGACGACCTTCTTCTACCGCGCGGCAATGCTGCAGTCCTGGAACAAGTTCTGCTTCCAGGGCGGCATGCTCGAGGTGCGCGCGCAGCTTCCCGGCGCCATTTCTCAAGCGTCTGGCAACCCCGACGTGGCCTCGAACGATCCATCCGTGCGAGTCGAGAGCAAACAGTTCTACCCGACGTGGCCCGGCATTTGGCTGCTTGGCAACCTCGGTCGCGCCATCTTCAGTGCGTCCACGTCGCGGATGTGGCCCTTCTCGTACAACAAGTGCGAGCCGGACGTGTTCAACCCGGACAACCAGCGGATCAGCGCGTGCGATGACGACCCGGGCTACGGGATGAACCCCAACCAAGGACGCGGAGCGCCCGAGATTGACTTGCTGGAAGGTGGCGGCTCTCATATCTCCAGTTCGCTACAGATCGCTCCCGGCATGCCCACCAACTTCCGATTATTCCCCACTGAGGAAAAAGGACTCGACAAAACCAATCCGTACTGCGTGTACACGTACGACTGCAAGACGCCCGGCGCCAACTACATCGACGTGCCGACCACGTACTACGAGCAGAAGCGCGGCCACAAGTCGTGGTACCAGGGACTGCGGTATGCAGCCAACAACTTGTGCTCATCGTCGGTTGAGTTGGTTCAAAGTTATGAGCCGATCGCGCAGTCGCTCAAAGCAGGCATCAAAGAGAACACGTGCAGTGTGTCGACGTGCCCGGCGTCGCTCGATGTGAACAGCGACCTGGATTCTATCGACAGCGACATTCTTGGGGAGGACGCAGGCGAGAAACGGCCGCGGTGGGGAATCAATGCCAACGGCACATGCTTCCCCTTCATGAATTCGTACATGGGCGCGTACCTGTGCGATCCGGACAACTCGGACGGACGCTGCTTCGAGCCGCGCAACGCGACCACACCCAAGAGCAACGTGATGGCGCCGTTCAACTACCAAATGGACGCCATCTCGGCCAACTGGCCCATTCACGTCGGCGGGTACACGGACTACTTGGTGTACCAGCTCGAGTGGGTGACCGGCGAGCATGGCCACGTGCGGTGGATGTTGGATGGCAACGTCATCTTTGAGGTCACAGCCACGACCATCATGGACGTGCCGCAGGACGCCAACAGCTCCAACCCGATCAAGATGATGATCGAGGAGCCCATGTCCATTGTGCTCAACGTTGCTCTATCACAGTCCTGGGGTGTGTCACCTCCGAATCCGGGGTGGCCGTGCCGCGGCGACGGGCTCAACGACGTGACCAACCGCATCTGCAACTCGTTCCCAATGTACATGAAGATCGACTACGTCCGCGTGTACCAGAACCCCGAGCCCGATCCCGACACTGGCGGCTACATGCAAGTCGGGTGTGATCCGGCGAGCCACCCGACCCGCGGCTGGATCGAAGGCCACCTAGACGAGTACCAGAACGACGCCAACCCTGTCGTTGCCGTCGCAGGCAAAGGATTTTGCACCACCGACGACGACTGCACTGTTGGCAGGCATGGCGGGACGCCAAAGGTATCGAACAGGATTATCACGGGAAAGTGTACAAGCGGTCGATGTGAGTGCTCGCACCCGGAGTCGTGGGGCGGTCCGCGCTGCACGACCGCTCTTGGGGAGTCCACAGCGTCGGGGACGACTAGTCCACTGAAGCAGACCGCGTTCGGTCCGTCGATGGCTCTGGCGCTGATGGTCACGATGCTGAACATTACGCTGTCGTTCACGGCCGCTTACTCGACCTTCAGGAAAGCGAGGCACCGGGAAGAGGCCGCAGCGGTCGAGCTGGGCAAGAAGAAGCCCGGCGTGTACAGCAGCGGCAGCATCACCAGCGCAGCCACGGGCGAGCGAGGCCTGTCGATAGGCGGGGCGTCCTTCAGCGAGTCGCTTAACGGCGACCGCAGCAGCAGTCTCACCGTGTTTTTTGTCTAGCAGCCAGGGGTTGTGTAGAGTAGTTGTCGGCATTTTGAGGGAGGTTGTACTGTAAACCTGATAACGTGTAGCCATTCAAGTTGAAGTCGATGCAAGACCAGCAATTACTGTGATGATTGCGCAATATCACCACTATTTTGGACATGTTTATTCAATTATTGTTGTGGTAATTACTTTTGAGACGACTGTGGCGCCCTCGCGTTGCTCAGGCATGAGGTCTCTCAGCGTCTAAAATCAGAATCAGAGGGACGGATTCAGATTGGATGCCTTCAGTGCATGAAAATGGAATTAGACAGATTGCATGCCGCATGCAAATGCAACGCGCTCGCTCACTCATTTCTGTGCGTTGTTCTTGGCCTGCTCGTTGAGCTATACACTTCCTACTTCCCATGTAGTACTCCATCTTCGTACACATCATCACCTCCGAACAAGATCAACTCACGCCCGTAGCACTCCGACATGGTCGCCTCGATTGCGTGCACACGCCGCCGTCTCGGGTTGGTGGTCATACAGACTGATGGAGATGCTGAACTACAGAAGGCGTGAAAGCAAAAGGTTTGTGAGATCGGAACGACGTGTTGTTGCGCAGTGTTTACTTGACAAGGTTCTCCGTTGCTTCTCGTTCGCATGGCAGGATCAAACGAACCATTCGCTATAGACCTTGCTCGAACGACATGAAGCTGTGTTCGATGAAAAATGCAAGCTTGTCTCGACAATGTACACAAAAATCAAGGCCATCAACGTTGAGCTTCAGATAGGATCCACATGCGTAGCATCATCGTGTGTCTGATCGTGTCAGTGTCTAACTTTAAGCACTGAAATTGAGCCTGCCCAACAGAAATGGTTACTGAAGTCGCTGGCCGCTGAGGGGAAGGAATGAGCGACGGCACGCGGGGGTGAATACATATCTGCCTCCTGACCGTTCTCCATTGGGCCGGTATATATTTGAGAGAGCGCGTTGCCGTCGCCAACATGGCGGCCACCGCTGTGGCCGAGTTCTCGGTCGGCACTGACGCCACGCCGTTTCGCTCAGCCGTGCTTCTACTGGTGCGTCTGGACGTTGCACTTGTGCACACCCACAATACAGAAGGGCGTTAGTTCTCGTGCCTGCTGCTGTTTGTGCACTTGTGCTTTGCTTGGATGCCTACGTGTCATTTGGTGGCATTGGCCTCCTTCTATTCCATGTTGTCGTTCAGCTGCGCATCTGCAGGATGGTCTTGCGGTTGGAACTGACGACGTGCAGTCTTTGACAATATGTCGGCGAAGAACGGTGCAACATGGCGTGGGTATGGCAGGACGAGAGTGATGTACAGCAACCAGGAATCTCATTATAAATGGCGGCTTTCAGAGGCTGCATGCCAAGGAAAGGGTCTTTTCCGGAGGCGCTCGACCAGCTGGGCCAGCGTGCAGCCGGCGCTACGTCGGTGGGGCTGATTCACACTGGCTCGTTCGATTATACCGTAGCGGTAGCGTAGGTTCGGCTGGCAGAGACAGCATAGCTCTACAGTAGGTGTGGAGGCAGTCATTCGCGTTTTTGACTGCCTCCTGACACGTCTTAAGCCCTCGCTTCTCTCCGCCTGTGCCCCAGCGTCATGGCCCCAGTGTCGTCTCTGCGTTCCGTGGAGTTCGTTCTTCTCCGACCGGAGTTGGTCAAGAACGAGCTCGAGGCCCCCGTTTACGGGCGCGTTACTCGGCGGGCAAAAACCGGTGTCAGCGTACGCGGTCTCAGCGAGAATGCTCATGTCTCCTGGTAGATTTCGCATGCGGAGGCCGAAAACTGAGCGGTGACGGAAGAGGAAGTCGAGGCTTACGGTCAGTCCTGCCCGCTACGGAGGGCAGTTGCTGCGTTGAGCGACGGCGCCTTCGTACATGGGCGAGTTGTGGAATGCAATGAGGCCAGCGCTATCGTGCGTACAGGCCACGATAAAGTGCGTGTCTCTCCGGATCAAGTGATCTTCACGTCTCCAGTCGTGGCCGTTTTGCTGCAGGAGGCGTCATTCGATGCCTCGGAATGGAGTGAGGACGAGGTCGTCGGAGTGCAAGAGCAAGTCCTTGATCGCGTGCTTGGCACCACCGGCAGCTCTGATACCAATGACATCAAGCTCATTCTCGAAGACATTCTCATGGAGGAGGACCGGTCGTCGCCTACTGCCGTACGCGAGTGGATCAGCCCGAGGACGGGGGCACTTCAGCTATTCGAAGTCCAACACGACGTCGACTATGCCCATTTCGTCGATGGGAACGGGGGTGTACCCGACAAACCTCTTGGTCTCTCATTTTGTACCCCTCCGACGCGGCAGCAGCAGCCCAAGGTCGTTCGACGTCGTGTGGCGCGTCGTCAAGACGACAGAGTGAGCCAAATGTCCGATGCGCTTGAAGATGATGAGCTATACTTGGACGAGACGGCAGAGCCACTTCGGTCCTCGCGTCTCATTGACGCTCCAGTATCCGACCCACCCAAACGCCAGCGCATTGCTCCTTCGGCTCACAACGATGATGATGAAGCGATCATGGTGGCGCTTGCGGACCGTCCAGACATCCAGCGGGTGTCCGCGGAGAAATATATGAAGCTAGGCCAAGGGCAGGAAGCAGAAAAGCACCGCGAGATTTACAACCCTCAGCACGTGCCGCAAATTGAAGATCGCCTACTTGTGGCGCGAGCGTCATGGCCAGCATTCGACCCGACTGCGTCTCAGCAGCGCATCTAGCGGCGCATTACCTCGGCTCAGCACCAAGGTAAGCCCCTCGGCGATATTCATTGATGAGCTAATCTATGCGGCCACCGTGCAGTTCAAACCACTCCCAGGGGTTTTGATGCGCATCTACGGCATCTAGTTCGGCAATCGCGGTCTGTCCGTCATGCACTTCTGCTGGCTCACACTGACGGAGAAAGTGGAGTGGTTGGCCGATGAGGCCACGAATCTGCAGCATTTCTCGACGACCGTAGAAGCTCCGCAGCCTTGGCGGCCTCGAGTGGTCCAAGACGTTGTGAGTGCGGCTCAGTTTCTTGCGGTATTCAGCTCTGAGTACTTCGCCGATCTGCATGGTGTCGTGCTCGCCTTGGTGTCGGTGATCCAGCAAGTGGCGGAATCGTTCCTGTGGGATGCTCAAGATCTGCCACACCTCGTATACTGGATCAACTCCACGCTGTCGAAGTATCGCGCAAGAGCCGACGCAGGGACCATCATCCCCGGGCAGTTCGTCCAAGACATCTCTATCATAAACCGTGGGCTGCAACAAACCCTCCAAGAGGTGTCGGGGCGTCGGCTAGCACGTCTGGAGAGCTCGCTGTCTAAGCGAGATCAGCTCCAGAGCGGAGCAATCACGAGCAGTGTCAAAGTGGAGGCTCGAGTGGCTTCTCTACCCAAGGACCTGAGCGCGTTGGTTCCATCAGAGACCGGGAAGCAGTTGTGTTTACGCTACCTGTCGGTGAAAGGATGCTCGACGGCCGAATTGTCTGGATGCTACTCTCACCGCGCTCACTTCGATCCGGATTCGCTACATCCGCGCGCCAAGGCTTCATTCGTCGGAAGTTTGGCGAGCTGAAGCCGAAGTACTCAAACCTATGATGGGGCCCAAGTGAGCCACGGGGACGTTCGCTTGGGAAAACGCCGAGACACCGACCGCCGTCTCACGCCCCGCCAAGGCTCGCAGTCGGGAGCAACACAACAGCACTCTTAACATCAGCAAGTTCGACCATATTGCGGCTAAAAGCTAGCAAGCGCCGACACGGTTCGGGCGGTGCCGCTGAGGCAGCCACCGTGTCGGTCCCTCCGCTAGTCGCCATGGCGGCAGGACTTAACACGTGCCCACGCGTACCGTGCGACGATATCGAGGTAGGAACGCCAGCGGTCTCAACGGTACCTGGATCGGCATACCCATCGGAGCCTTGTGGAAGGATACCGTTCAACATTGGACCGGCATTTCAACCACCGGAGTTGTCAGAGAGTACATTCGAGCATATACGACGCGAGCTATCAGCGCAGCTTCTACAAGACGAGGTGACCCTCTCTGTGCGCCTCCGCAAGCTTCGGCTCCGTCGAGACCCGGCGTTCGCCGGCATCAACACGATTGCGCAGTGCATACTATCATCGATCGTGCGCCGCCGCAATCTCGACGTCTCTTCAGTGGCCAAACTGCTTCGCGGCGAAACTACAAGTGATCCTCGACCAAACAAGGCTCTCCATGCAGATCGAGTGCGGGCACTGCTCCACGGATACGAACATGCTGACCTGGCCGTCAAAATCATCATTGGCAGGGTCGAGCCACGGTGGAGCGCGCCACTTTCTCAGCGCTCGCGCCCAGCACGTAATCACCAGTCGTGTCAGCGACACCTCGAGGCGGTCCTCAAGGCCATTCGAGAAGGCCAAGACCAAGGAAAGTTCATGGTCGTCGACGAAGACATGCTGGAGCGATGGAGGAATGTAGTTTGCAGCCCGCTCGGGGCCGTCGAGAAGAAGGACATGGATCCGGTGATCGAGATCCGGCTCATCCATGACCTGTTCTTCCCAGTCGGCTCTTCAACCAACGTGTATTTCGACAAGACCTGCGCCACAAGCGTGTGGTACGAGTGCGTGACAGCCATAGCCGAGAGAATTGAAGCACTCGCGTCCACATCAACCACTGATGGCATCAAAATGCTGAAAGGCGACGTCAAACAAGCCTTCCGACATCTCATGATGGCGGCTGGGCACGTACACTGGATGGCAGCGCGGATTCCTGAGGCCCGAGCCGTCATCATCGACCTGTCGGCTCCGTTCGGCTGGTCCGGTTCCCCTCCGTTCTACAGTGTATTCGGCCGTGGCATATCCTGGCTCGTCAGCAGGAACTCGCCAGCCACGGTCGTTGACTCAGACGACGATGAGCCATTCTTCAGATACGAATGGGTAGACGACCACATTATGATCGAAGTGGACCGCGGCAACCGGTTTGAGTTGGCTGTGGCCACACTTCGCCACGCGATGATGGCGTCCCCGGTCCTCGTGCTATTAATGACAAAAAGTTCTCAACGTGGTCAACACGGCTAGCGGCTCTCGGGCTAATCTGGGACATGGAGCTGCGTACAGTAACGATGCCAGAAGAGAAGGTCATCAAGGCACTTGGGCGCGTGGAGAAACTCCTGAACAAGGAGACGGCGTCGAAGACCGAGCTCCTCCAAGTGGTCGGCTCCCTTCGGCACGCGTGCATGTGCCTGCGTGCAGCACGGCCATTCTACCAGCGGTTGCAGTGGCAGTGCAACAAGGCACCACGATTTGGCCGAATCCGTCTATCGGACGATGCGAGGCTTGACCTTCGTTGGTCCTCGCACGTTCTTCGCTTCGGTGCCCTGGCTGAGCTCTCACTACGGCTCTTCTGTCGTGAACCTACTCAGGGCGACGTGCACCTGTATATGGATGCCTCCAACATGGGTCTCGCGGTCCTCAACCCGGCATTCAACGAGTTCATTCAAGTGCGGTTTGATCAGAAGGAGACAAAGTGGATCGACGCGGGATCCACATCCGATGTTCAGTTCTCAATCAATGTCCGCGAGCATTTTTGCGTCGCCTTCGTTGCTTGGGCGTGAGGCGACCGGTGGAAGCTGCTAGCAGAAACCTCAACGTTGGTGGTTCAGTGCAGGAGCGACAACTGCGCGGCGGTCGCGTGGGCAACCTCGTCATACAGCACCAACCCGATGAGCCAGGAAATCAACCGTGCAATCGGTCTAGCAGAGGCCGTATTCGACGTTCGATTCCAAGTCAGTCACCTCCCGGGGGTGGCAAATTCAGCGGCCGATGCCGCGTCAAGAGCGTGGGCGCAGCCGCACATGGACCAGTGGACTAACTTCTCAGCGTTGCGGACGCAGATACCAGTGCCGGGTCACTTGAGGAAGCTCTATCGCGACTTCTCGGCGACCTCCAGTCCAGTTCACTGGCCCAGTCGTCAGCCGTCAAGTACTCAACCACGTGGAAACAGTGGCAACAGTGGTGTTGTGCACTCCGGTCCCCGCTGTGGCTGCCACCAGAGCCCGATCATCACTCCTACCAGTTAGCCCTGTTCGCGGTGTACTGTTGAAAGTTCGGGTGGAACCGCGCCGGTCAAGGCAACAACGCTTCCACCGTCCTCGCCAAGATCAGCCACATTGCGTGGTATCATCAAGGAGTGTGCGACCACACGCTCAAGCTCTTCCCCGGCCACAGACTCGCAGTCGCGGGGATGAGCCACCAAGACGCCGGCTCGTCGCGCAAAGCTCCCGTCTCCGGCCGTCTTCTCAAGGTCATCCACCAGTCCCTCGACTTCTCCAACATCCAAGACCGCGTCATCTGGGGGGCTGCGGTCATGGGTTTCTTCTTTCTTCTCCGACGGTCAGAGTACGTAGGGCAAGGGCGCAAGTATGCCGCCTTCACCATCCAAAGACGCGACGTGCAATTCTACAGCCGCTCTGGTATAATTTGCACTCGCTTCGACCAAGTCGCCGGCGTGAGCATAAACTTCAGAGGCAGCAAGACAGATCAGCTCGGGGAAGGTACCACACGAAGCATCAAGCGATCCGGGTCCCAATGGTTATGTCCAGTCCACGCAGTGTGGTACCTCACCCAGCACCACACGCGTTTGCATCTACCAGCCGATAGCCCCTTGTGCGTGATTGTTCCAGGACAGATCGTCCAAATCAACCACATATCTCAAGCGGTCAAGAATGCAGCAGCAAGAATCGGGGAAGATCCATCAAGATACGGCACGCACTCGCTTCAGGGTGGTGGTGCGACGGCACTGTTTGCGGCCAACATTGACAACCTCGCGGTGAAGCAGTTCAGTCGCTGGAAGTCTGATGCATTTGAGCGCTACACACGGCTCGACGAGAGACAGACTCGGAAGTTGGCGCGCGCGATGATCAAGCCAAGTGCACCCGCCGGTGTTTCAATGGGCAACCTCCACACCACGCCCTGACAGCGGAGGCACCGCGAATGCACTTCTGTTTAGTGCTGCCCGGCGGCAGCACGCCTCTGTTGAGCAACGAGCGAAAAGGCTCATTTCACTCACTGTTGCCTGACTCGGCTTGAATTTCTTCAGGTACTCTCGGGTGATCGGCTCGGTGAGCATAACTCTATTGAGGGAGACCGATCATGACAGAGTGACGTTAAGTGTTTGCGGAGATACACCCTTTTGCTGTTCGAGTCGAGTGACAATCATCCCGTCGTGACAAGTCTGGCCTTGAAGCTTCTCTGTTGTGCATGTAAATGCAGACACCGCCGCGAATTGCTGCACTGTCAAGCTGACTTGTTGAAGGTTTGAGATAATTTTTCTAGGCGATCAACCAGCGCGCGCTTTCCTTTACAAATAAATTCTCGGTATGCTTCCAGCGGCGTCTGGCCTTCAGCCAGCATCGTAGATTCCCGATGAGGTTTGAAAAGCGCAAGCAGTGTCGAGTAGTAGTAGTAGTTCAGTGTGTCCTCGTCAACTTGATACCAGATATCAGGGATATTACGCCCACAAATGACGAGGACCTTGTTTCGTTGGTTCGATGGATTTGCTACGTGCTTGGCACCACTGTCCATGCCTGTTGGAGCACTGTCGACGTCTGTGGTTGCTGATGAAAGCTCATACTCCTCGCAATAATCGATAAAGGGCACCGCTTCCAGTTCCGCCGCATGTGACCAGTATTTCTCAAGATAGTTACGGGGCCGTACGTAGTTCCTGTTTGCGCTGCGCGCTGAACCTGTTGCGTGGTACGCTGGTTTTCTCAAATTCGCCTTGAGGTCGCAGAAGTGAGCCTAGATCAACGCGGACAGGGTCGTGGGAGAACCAAAACAGAGACTCGCGTAGAACGTAGAGCGCCGCCATCGGGGCTGCCACATCTTGCCCGTTTGTCACGGAGTATAGCATCGACGCAAGAACCCGCTTTCGGCGTTGATTTCCCGATGCATCCGAAGGCAACAACTTACTTTTTTTATTGCCTTCGCAAAGGCGGCCACGGAGAGCGCAGCGTAGTTTTCGACTAGGTTCTGGTGCTTGGTGCAATAGTTACACTCGTACGCAGCAGTATTTTTTGTCTCGCTACACAGAACGAACTGCACGTCGTGATTGCACTTGAGAACAGACATCAGCGTTGTGTTGAACGCGTTGACGTATTCGCAACCGATCAGACGATGGAGTCGAATGGACGAATCGTCCTCGACCGTAGTTTCTCGGAGATGAATCTCCTCGGGCTTGAAAAACCGACACATGCTTCCCTTTGGAGTCTGTATCGTCGCCTGTTTGTCGATGTAAATCGTTAGAAATGTGACCAAAGTTATCGGTGGATGCGAAATGGAAAGCGAGCTTAACACACCTTAAAGCACGATCTCGAGTGATTCCAGAAGTGAATTTGGACGTCACGGACAGCGAGAGAGATGGCAAGCTTGGTCTCATCTTCCAGTGGCGGTCGGCAACGACTGTAGTCTGCTGTGTGAGTCATGAGCTCCACCTTCTCACGTTCAGTGAGGGCCTCGATGGCCGCATTAATGACATCCTTGTCGCTAAAGGATCCACCGCACATGGAACGGTTCACCGTTATCGGAGGAGTTGCGCCTGGAGCTGGATGTCGAAACGCGTCGACGCCAGGAAGCACTGGATCCAGTGCGTTAGGCGCGTGGCAGGTAGGACAGCTCCCTTCGCTCTCCATGCATGGCGGCTTTGCTGTGAGCACTGTATCCGCCAATTTGATCAACCGGCTACGGAACTGATCGTCAGACTGGATCGCGCTTCGTATAGCTGTCGACGTCTGCGGAAAGCCGTACAGCCAGACAACAAAGTGTGCGTGCAAATCACCGACGACCTGAGTTTCGGCAGCCGCCCCCGCTTTTGATCCCATCCCAAAAGTGTCTCAATGGCGATGTCCATGATCCGTACAAAGTCGCGTGCGTACTCTGCAGGATGTTTTGTTGCAATTGCTCTTCGTTCCGCTCGATTAGGGAGCAGGACCACATTCGCATCAGTAACCGTCTGCGCCGCGAGGGTCCCAGATTTAACTGCTATACTGTAAGTACCAGCAGAGTCCGGGGAAACCGTGAAGAACAGCTGCAGTGGCCCGAAACGCTTTAGCATCCCGAACAGATCGTGGCGAGCCCTCATCCGGCTGAGATTAGAGCCGTAAAACGCTGACTCTGGCGTTCGTAGCCCGCGACGTATTCGAACCACTTCCTCGACTTCCGGTGTCGTCGGCCTTGGACGCATTCCCTTTTCTCTAGCCGCGACGAGATAGGTGTAGTAGTCCATCGCTGTCTTTAGAGTACTCCGTGAAATTTGTGCAGCCTTTAGTGCTTGAGTCGACACGTGCATCTTGAACATGGTTTTGCGAGCACTCTCAGACGCAAGATAGTCAAACGCAAGGAGGAGAAACGCGTAGTGACGCTCGAAACAATGTCCATGGATCCGTAAGCACCGTTTGATCCACTTATGCACCGACATGTACCGCTTGTGTGGCTTTAGTGGGCCTCCGCATCCACCTGGGAACAAAGTCTGGAACATCTTCACACAAGCACCCCATGCTTACATCGACACGTACTTGTTTGACTTGCGGACCAAGATGTCAGTTTCCAGTGCCTCGGAAGATCGATCAGGAAGAAGGAGGAGGCTCGATTTTTCCTCCCAAGTCGACTCTAACCCCTCGTCTCGTCCTTCTTGCACCGTCGAGCCGAACCTTGAATAAAGTGCCAGCCAAAACTTTAAGAATGGCCTTAAAATCGCTGTACCTCTTGAACCACTATACATCTGGAGATGCTGTTTGGATATGTTGTTTGCTAGGGTCGAATTTAGAGGTGACATAGGACGAGAGCCGCGGATTCGA
>JAASGW010000112.1:0-61644 GCA_023334395.1 Phytopythium sindhum
GGGGGGGGGGGGGGGGGGGGGGGGGGGGGGGGAAGGAGGTTTTGGGGCGTCTGGTGAGCGTCGCGGGCGCTCAGTTCGTCAAATGGGAGCGCTGTCAAGCGCCCAGGCGCTGCGCTTGGGCTTCGTCGGCGAGCGGGACGTTTGCTCGTCAACAGCTACAGCGTTCTCATGTGGGTTCTTCCGCTTCAGAAAGAGCCATCTTCCACAAGAATCGGAAGAAATACCAAAATACGGGGCAACATCTGTTTGAAATTGACACTACTGGTCCAACATATACCGTGCTTTGCGTCAAAATTCTTAAAAGAACCTTGTTATGTAACTGTATACGAAACCGGATTTGACATCAGCCCATCCCGCTCTTCCCCGTATTTCGCTCCTGAGGTTCTCAGGCGCCGCCGCTCCTCCCACCCAATTGGGCCCGTCCCAATGATTTGGAAGCGTGTGTGTAGTCTCTCGATTATGTGGCCTGCATTGGTCGATGCTGCCGCCTCGTCTTCGCTGTTCAGGAGCGGGTGGTGGTGGAGGGGGGGGAGGGCCACCGCATCCGCTCGGGCGCTGCAAGGGGATGACGTGTTAAAGAGACCTGTTAAGCGCGGCCTTTGGCGGCTCTGCGGCTGGAGGCGGCGTGGTGACGCCGGCGTGCAGCCGACGCCGCTCCAGTGCCTACTGTAGGTGGTCGATGGAGAAGCGCATAGAGATACGCGCGGTGGAGGCCGCGGCTCGTGTCTTTGGTTCATGCCACGGCTGCTGGACTGGCCTATCTCGATGCGATTTCGTCCGAATGAACGAGGTCATCGCGTGCGATTCCTCACCTACGACAGTGATTTCTTGCTCTATGAGATTTTCGCTGTCATGCAGCAAATCCCAAAATCCGGCGGTGAAAAGGCGCCGTCAGCAATCAGTCTCACCAAGAAGGAAGGCAGTCAGCGCGCGTGTGTCTTTGCAGCGGACCACGGCCGCGTCGGATTGCTGCTCGCTCTGGTGGAGTCACTCTCAATGTACGAGAAGATGCGATCTCACCATCAAATTCGCCAAGCTCCGGCACTGAGCAACATATCACATGGTGGTTTTGCTTTGAAAGTCGACGCTTCAACGTCGAAGACTGAGGATCCTTTCGACGCTGACGCCTTGGCGCGCAGTGTGCGTCTCACACTGAGAGAACGCACGTGTCCGCATGACTAGTGCACAATGAAGAGCTTGCCAAGTCATGTAAATCGTCAAGAAGTCGTTGGAGACCGCGGAAGCGAATTGGGGGAATGCGAAAATAGCTCGCGGATCCAAAGGAGTCGGCGAGTTGGAAACGGATATTATCAGATTGCGAGCAATGACCGCAGATGCCTGCAAGCCCTGCTCTTCTTGACGAGTATCAAAGTTATAAACAACGAGATAGCCTGGGAAAGCGACCGCAGCTCGAGCGAAAGCTCGCATCTCGTTGTCCATGATGAGACTGCTCTTCATGACGGGTATGATGCCCAGTGCTCTCTTCTTCATCATCATCCAGCTCAGCCCTGCAATGGTCGCCACCGTCGAAGGAGCGCCCAGTGCATGTGAAGACGTGTCGATGCTTAGGCCCTCCTCGACCGTGTTGTCTCCAGCAGCGACAAAGGTATTCGTGCCGACCGAAGTCAACAGCAGCGGAGGCACTGGCGGGGCTTTGTTGACCGTGATGCCGTCACTATCCTCTACACCGGTTGCAACCTCGATGTCTCCTACTACGTCGCAGCCCAGCATTATTCCATCAGTTCCATCAAGTAACTCCAACTCGTCAGCAGAGCACGATGCAAGCGGTTCCAAAGATGACTGCAGCCGCGGCAAAGGGGCCGAAGTCTTTGAGTTTTCAGTTGCTCCAACGCCATCTGCCTCGGTGCTGGCGCTCACAGAACAGGAGCCGACGGTCGCTCCAGCTAGAGAGACACCAGACAAGGTCCCATTTATCGTCGGCGGGTCGATGGGCGCTCTGCTTATACTGGTCGTGCTCGCAACGATCATATCCAATGGCAAGGCCAAGCAGAACGGCGCCGGCAGACCGCAGTGCGCTTCAGGTGGCGAGCTCAAAGATATTTCAACAGCGGACAGCACGGGCATCGCGGGGAATAATGCCGGCAGCACCAGCAACACCAACACGGAGAGCTTCGAGAACAGCACCGCCTCGAGAGTGACGTCAGACATTGATTGTTACCATTCGCTGCCCAATTGTGTGAGCCTGGCCGAGGAATCCGCAGTGGCTGAACGCGACCGCGCGTCCTCGGTGACTCGCTACGACACAGACCACTTCCAATCGTGCTTGAGTGAAGCACCAGTATTGCCCTAAGCGCATATGAGCGCCATGATGCGAATCAATCGCTGAGAGCAGCAGAGGAGCACAACCCAGTCCCTAGTGGGGTCATAAATACATATTCGACGCTTCCGATCTTCCGAATGCATCGCCGAACTTCATGAACGCCGTATCATGTCAACAGGCTGTAGGAACAGTCTCAGTCTGAGTCACTGGGAAGAAAGTCGTGCACGCTCTCGCTGTTCTTGGGGATCGGTTCGCCGGTCGGAGGGATCTCGACCGTCGGTGGGTACAACCAGACCGTCACGGCCACTTTTCGCATCGGCAGTGGTCGGTACGCGCCCCCGAGCGCCGTCTTCGATGCGTCAGCGCCTTGTCGAGCGGGCGCGGCCCGCTCTAGCACGTTGCTGAGTCCGGATCGCTCGGCCAGCTGCCACTGCGCCTTCATGCTCGCCGACGCGAGCTGGTGGATCTCCGCCGCCGCCTTGCCCCGCGCATCGGGTTCATAGCTCGAGCCCAAGCGGTCCAGCTCCTTCACCAGCGCCTGGAAGGCCACGTCCGCGTCCAGCAGCTCGAGTAAGTGCTGCATGCATTCACACGCAGCAGGTCAACGCGCCACTCTGTTCCCTTCGTGAACGCGAACGAAGACTCACCTGGACGGCTCCTTGGCCGCCGAGCACCGCGTCGTCGTTGAACTGCGCCAGGTCCTGCACGCGGACGTGGACGTGCAGCGTGAGGGCGTGCGCGCGCTCAGCGCCCTGCATGCGCAGCACTAGCACGTTGCGCTCCCGCAACGCCATGAGCCTCGTAAGCAATCCGCCGCTGACCGTCGAACCTCTCGCCGCGCCCCTTGCAAGCAATTGCTGAATTGATTTGCTTGTTTAGAAGTAGGCATGTTCGAGTGATTTTGTAAATAAATCGGTATAATTGAGATGCTTCATTGTGATGCATAAAATTATATTGTACCCTTTTTTGGGATTTGGTATCGGGTAGCAGTGCATTTGAGATTCACCTTGTTCTGAAACGTGACAGTTGGTCACGAGTTAGAGTGTCGTGTTGGGTTGTTCCCGCCACGCATTCGCATCGCATTGCTCGCTCCACCCGCTGCTTCGCCGCCCGCCACGCCTACTGGCCGCCCCGCATCCGCTCACACACCTGCTTTGGCGCGCTTACTGGCAGTTCGGCTCGCTGTCCACCACCAGAACTGCGCACTGCTGATCGCGTTCGGACGTCGCCAATGCTCTCGCCGCTGCCGCAGACGCCCAATGTGCGCCGCGCGGGGTTCTCGTACGACGCGCCAGCCGCGAAGGGAAACGACGTTTCCTCGTCGATGACGAGCGAGCAGCGCGTGAGGGAGGAGCAGCTCGCGTGCGTGCTGTTCGCGCTCGTGGGCATCGGATACCTGTTCCCGTTCTCGGCGCTGACGCAGCCCGTGGACTACTGGAAGATGCTCTTCCCCGACTACAACATCGAGTTCGCCATCACGTCCACGTTCATGTACTCCAACCTGGCGTTCCTGGGCGTTATCGTCGTCTTCTTCGGCACGCCGTGGTACACGGGCCGCATCGTGGGCGGCTTCATCGGGCAGCTGGTCGTGCTCGCCTTCATCCCGACGTCGTACTTCTTCCTGTCATCCGAGAGTGCGAACGCCGTGGCGGTGCTTGGCGGCACGGCAGCGGCATCCATCGCGACCGCGTTCATCGACAGCTCCACCATCGCGCTGGTCTCGCAGTTCCCGCTGCGCGTGCAGGAGAGCTTCCAGCTCGGCGTGGGGCTCAGCACGCTCATCGGCAGCCTGTACCGCGACCTAACCAAGCTCGCGTTCCCCGTGAACGAGCTGCTGGCGTCCTCTCTCATCTACTTTTACACGGGTGCGCTCACCATCGCGTTCTGCATTCTCGCGTACTTCAAGGTGATGAAGCTGCAGCTCACAAAGGAGTGCGTCATGCTCGACGATCAGGCCGCCGACGTCGAATACTCGGAGAAGTCCCCGCTTATCGGCAGTGGCGCCGACACACCAAGCAAGCGGATGACCGTCAACATGAGTGTCGAGCCGATGGCGACCAAGTGGACGGTGCTGCGCAAGGTGCTGCACCTGCAGCTACTCATCTCACTGGTCTTCGTGACGAGTTTGTCGCTGTGGCCGCCGCTCATCACGGAGATCAAGACGCACAACTTCCCGAGCCTGCAGGAAAGCGGCTGGTGGTCGCTCATCCTGCTGACCATGTTCTCCATCTGCGACTGCGTCGGTCGGTTCATGGTGCGCCACCGGTTCGGTCTCACTCCGCGCAACATTTGGACCGTGGTCATAGGGCGCATGGTGCTGATCCCCATCATCATCGGCATCGTGAAGGAGTACTGGCTCACAAACGACGCGTGGGCGCTTCTGTTCGTCGCCATCCTAGGCCACACCAACGGGTACCTCGGCACGCTTACCATCATATTCGTCAACGAGAGCGTCGAGCCCGAGGAGCAGCAGATCGCCGGCCCGTTCACGAGCTTCTTCCTGAACTTTGGACTTGTCATGGGCTCCACCGTCGGGCTCGTACTGGAGAGCGCCGTACTTGGGTAGAAGAGTAGGCGTCGAGTTTATTCTAAACCCGCGTAGAGTCATATCATTCGTGAGCGGCTGAGCTCGTTACCTTCGCTTTTGGCTTCTTCCTGACGATGCTAGTCGCTTTGTCCTGCCGCCGCTTGGACGTCGCCTTGCTTGGCTCATTCTTTAGAATCATGGACTGCGAGTGGAAGTCGAACGCGTCGGCTGTGGCGTCCGCGGCGTGAAGAGCGGCGTCTCCGACGTCCCAGAATCGGATCGCGACGGCATCAACGCTAAAACGTCGCCCATGGAACTCGTACGAGCCGTACGTGAGGCTGGGAGAGTGCTCGTCGACATCCGATGGCTCCGAAGGTGCCAGAGATGTAGTAACCTCACACAGCAGCACCGTCTTCTTGACGTCGGCCGCCACTCGTGTCAGCGCCTGGATAACATTCCACGACGACGACGAAGCAGCGGCATCGACGCTTCCTCCGGTGGTCTGCACGTACACGATGTACTCGGAGTGAAACTTGGCGGCCGACCCGCGGTACAAGACGTAGTGCGCGCCGTAGTTGAGCCCCGACTTGACGCGCCAGTCGAGCCGGCGGAAGTGCTGGTACACCACGAACTGCGTCTGGAAGTCCGCGCTCAGCCTGGCGTTGGTGGTGGCGACGATTGCGACGTAAGAGCAAGTACACTCCACCGACGACGACCAGCATCGCGTAAACCAAGACCCTTACGTTGAGAACCAGTTCCAGTAGTGCTCCATCCCCCGCGGTCCATCGAGCAGTCGGTCAACCGCAAGCGCGTGATACGCCTCCAGAAGCGACAAACTCCGCTGTTTCGCTGGTAGCTCGGCCTCCAGCGCTCCGTTCGCGCCACCAGATACATCACCACGTACAGCGGACGCAACGCCACACGCTGAGGACACGAATCTCCGCCATCGACCGTCGTCCTGCGCGTAGAACGAAGCGATCACATGCGGATCTGCGCCGCCGCTCCCGACAACCTGCCATTCGACCGCCATAGGCTGGAAGAGCGTAACCTGGTTACACGCAGAGAGGTTACGATTGAAGTTCCGGGAGGCTTGTAATGAGATCAAAACGGTGATGCGTTGGGATTAATCCGAAAAGCGATGATGCCATGCGCGTCGCCATCATTTCGGCTCCGCGTGACCACCATTCCGGTACATGAAAGTAGATCCACGACCACAGAAGATGGCGACGCTTCTTGTCTTTGTGGGTGGCGCTCAGTCGTACTGCATGGCGTCGCCTCTCCCCCTCTCGCTCTTCCACGTTCTGATCCCATTCGTGAAGCTTCGCGGTGCTGGTTACACGCGCTCTCGCTGACCTGCCCACCCCCTTTGGACCGACAAGAATGGACGATTCGATGCCGCTGCTCGCGACGGCGACCAGGGCGGCTCCAGGCGACTATGTGGTGGAGTTCGACCGGAAGAACGGCGTGCGTTTCCGCGTGGCCGTGGCGACGATCGTTTGGGCGCTGCTCTTCTCTGTCATCGTAGGTCATGTGTACGCCGCGGTGATCCGCGACCAGCTCAGCAATGGGGCGCTGCTGGTCGTGCTCTTCCTCCTGTTCGGGCTGCTCCGCGTGCTGCGTCGCTGGCAGCGGAAGGAGTTCGACGCGCAGAAGTGCACCATCTCGGACCGCCGCATTGTCTTCAAGACCGGGTGGCTAAACCGCTCGACCAAGTTCGTCCCGCTCGACCGCATCCAGGACGTGAACGTGCAGGAGAACTGGCTGCAGCGCATGTTCAAGATCAAGGCCATCGAGATCCAGACGGCGGGTTCCGGCCGCCCGCACCGACCGGAGCTGCTCTTGCTCGCGCCGGCCAACGCGGCGAGTGTCCGTGACGCCATCATGGAGCGCCGGGACCTGCTCGTGATTGGCTCGGGTGGCTCGGCCGAACACAAGACGACGGACGGCAAGGCGCTGTCGGCCGAGGTGCGCGAGCTCAAGGACACCATGGTGCGCATCGAAGGCCTGCTTCAAACGGGCCTCCAGCGCCTCGCGTTCAAGGACCAGTACGTCTCGATCTCCGTTGACGAGGGCGCAAACAAGTAATGCGCCGCTCGACAACGAACAACGACCCATGTTTTCCCTCTATCGCTGCCCACCACCAACGTGGCGGTGTCCAGCCTTCCAGGATGCAATGAACAGCAATAACGGCACCCAACTGCAGGCAAACGGTTCATCTGCAGGGCCAGCATTGTCATGCACGATAATACATGTACCAAGCACCAAACATGTCAATCAGAACTGCTCGGCGAGACCAGCTTCAATCTGTGCGTGACAACTTTTGTGCATCAGCTTACCCCACAGTTACGTGTGTCATCCATAACGCAGTTCACTGTACTTCACAATATTCGTAACATTTTACAAACCGAAACATGTTCCTAACGCCCCACGTCCAGACTGCAATGGCGTCGAATAGGGACGCAGCCGCCGCCGATGGGGCCGCCGCCGATGGGGCCGCCGCCGATGGCGCCGTCCCGGTGCACATTGTGCTCCCTGATGAGATCCTGTCGGCTTCTCCGTCCTTTGGAGATGGCGTCCCGGCCTCCGTGGAGCGCGCGCACCGCTTCTTCGGCTGCGAGCTGATCCAGGAGGCGGGCATCCTGCTTCGCCTGCCGCAGGTGGTGATGGCCACGGCGCAGACACTGTTGCACCGCTTCTACTACCGCAAGTCGTTGCGCGACTTCGACGCCTTCCGCGTGGCCATCGGCTGTCTGTTCCTGGCCGCCAAAGTCGAGGAGCGTCCGCGGCGCATCAAGGACGTGCTGAGCGTGTTCTACGCCATGTTCCAGCGGCGCAAGTGGCGCAAGACGCGCGCGCGGCAGCAGCTGCTGGACGTGGAGGGCGCTACGTTCTGCAGGTGGCGCGAGTGGCTCGTCATGATGGAGCGCCAGATCCTCATCGACATGGGCTTCAGCATCTACAACGTGACGGAGCACCCGCACAAGTACGTGCTGTACTACGTTAAGGTGCTGGACGGCAGCAAGGAGCTCGCGCAGCAAGCGTGGGCGTACATCAACGACAGCCTGCGCATCAACCTGTGCGTGCGCTTCCGGGCGGAGGAGATTGCTTGCGCCGCCATCTTCCTCGCCAGCCGCGCACTTGGCGTCTCGCTGCCCGAGGATCCGGCGTGGCACTCGCTCTTTGACGTCGACAAGAAGCAGCTTCTCCGCGTGAGCGTCGCCATCATGGGGCTGTACACCGTCGAGCGCATCGACTGGATCGACTCGCTCACGGAAGTGGATCCGTTTGCGGTCGACGAGCACCCGTTCGATGCGTATGAAGGGGAAGAGGGAGAGCAGCAGCGGCAGTTCGCTGAGCCACTGCAGCAGAAGACGACCGAGGAGGAAGAGAAGCAGTCAACCGATGCTCCGGCTGCCGCCGAAGTCGGTGCTGATAAGCTCCAAGATGAAGCGCCTACAGAAGGCTCACCTCGAGAGCCGTCCGGTATCGTCAACACTTCGTCGGAGGCCGCTGTGCTGACGGCGAGCGCTGGCAAGGAGGAAACTCGACGTGACCGCTCTTCTCGCAGGGAACGACCGCGAACCAACGAGACCCAGAGATCGCGTCGACGACGGAGCAGAAGCAACAGCAGTGAGCGACGAGACCGTCGCCGGGATAGGCGTCGGCGCTCGCGCAGTCGCAGCCGTAGCCGATCGCCTGATCGGCGCAGCCGTCGAAACGATCGACGTCGCCGAGACTACGACCACAGCGCGAGCCGCAGTCGCAGCAGAAGCCGATGCAACCGTCGCTAAGTCGACTGCAGTAGTAGGTGGCAGCTCTCTCGGACGTCACAGAGAAGAATGTGCGCGTAGATAGTTGACATACGAACACCTTGATCATTGGGTCATAAACTGGTTCGGTCTCTTATCATTTGGTCAAAAGTATACACTGGTATACACCATGTAATTCCATCTTGAAGAACAAACGCATTGAATAAGCATGGCGGAGCGCTTGGACGACGACCTAGACGCCGCGCTGATCGACGAGTTCGACGCCGACCCGCCCGCTGCTCCCGCGCCTTCCTCACTCGCTCCACCTAATCATCAGCTCTTCTCGGGCGCGCATGTCCACTACCCGTCGTTCGACGACGCTGGAATCGCTCCCGGCAGATCGATCGGCAGCGGAACTAGCCCAGCTCCACGCTATCCGACGACTCAATTGAACGCTACGCCGGCTTCCGGGGACTCGAATGAGCTACATACGAGCGATGTATACGCAGTCACAGCCATACAGCAATCAGAGCAATCCGGTACGCCGGTTATTGGCTCGCCGATGCCTAAAGCATGCCCAACCACATCCTCAGCGGTGGAATTGTCCGCTTCCGGTGGTGATCAGGACTTACACGCAAGTCCATCGCCGTCACAGTCTAGCGGCGTGGTACTGAGCAACGTGGCGCAAGGTGACAGCCACAACCATCCTTCGGTGGGTCCAAGTCCCGACTCCGAGGTGGTGGCCGGAGCCGGCATCACGGATGAGCAACTGCTCGCGCGCCGCCGCGCCGTTGAGCTGGAGATGCGCGAGTACCAGGCGCGTATGGACTACGTGGCGCTCGCACTGACGGGCCAAACGCCACACCAGCGCCAGATGCGGGCGCATCGCGAGCGAGAGCGTGTTGAGCGAGAAGAAGCGCGGATTCAGCACCAGATCGAGCGTCTTCACGATCGAGAGGCTGATCGAGAGGCGCGAGCGGAGAGGGCGAGGAAGCGACGAACTGATTTGCTGAGCCGTGGGACTTGCAGTCCTCCAGATCGCGAGGGTGGCTCAGACGAGGAGTCCGCTTTTGTCGTCGCATGAATCACGAGAACTGGTGACTTGGAGTTGTCGTCTGAGTAACTTCGAGCAAGGATCAACGCCGAGCTAGCGCCTCAAGAAAGCTTGTGCTCGCCAGCACCCTGCTACTCAGGTCACAAAAGTATCCATAGCAAGAGAGTTGATCCTCGCGCTGACGTGCGGCGCTGGGGCAAACGAGACGGAGATGTGAACGAGTCGTCAGGGTTGAGGTTGACCCCGGCATGTCGACGCTTTTAGGTGGCGAAACATTTTCAAGAGCGCCTCCATCGTCGTCTCGCTTGCTTTCCACAGCCACTCCACCAGCGTAATTTGAACAGTGAGCGGATCAGTAGTCAGCGGTGGTAGCTGGTACGTCTGGCTTGACCTGATGCTGCATTCGCTGTCTCAGACAAACTGTTTTCACAACTGCGTCGATGTCCTTCAATGTGCAGGTTAGTCTATTTTGAGAGTCGACACGAAGCAAAAGCGATCCGACTTACCACTTGGTCAGAGATTACCTTCGCGGATTCCCTCCGTCGACCAGTCGCTGGTCTGGAACATGGATGAGAATGCAAACGGTGCCACCAATACCTTCAGAGAGCACGGTAAACGCCCTGCCAGCCCGTCTCGAGCGCAAATTGCGCCGTCACCAGCGACCAGTCTGCAGTTAAGGCTTGGCCGAAATGCCACATGGTCAAGTGGGTGAACCTCTTTTCACCGTGCGATGACCCGCTTCGCGCCTAGCCATCTTGGACCTCGTCCACTTGTTAGACCCAACCCGAGATTCGGTTGGTTGGGATTATTGATGGTAACCTTTGCCGTTGTCTGCATCGCTTGGACGACGTTGCTCATTGTGCTGACGCTCAAGCCGAACGAGACAGCCAACTTCTTGATGGGCACAAGCGACCTGGACGACGGGCAGTTCTGGCTGATCGTCGTTCCAGATCCAGAGATCAAGCACCTAGGTGTGGGCGGGATGTCGGTCGTCAACGCCGCCTACGTCTTCGTCCTCTTCAGGATGTTTGTTCGGCCTGCCAAGGGTGTCACCGGTGGAGGCTTCAGCTCGAGCGCTCTCGTCGTACCTGAGAGTGCGACGAGTAGCTTGCAGCCCCACCGTCATCACCATTCCTGGCGGACGATCATCGTCGACAGTTACAACCGCGCGTCAGGTTTCTGGAGAAAGCTGACGAGCTTCACGGGAAAGAACTGCAAAATATGGGTACGTCGACAGCCCTCGAAAGCAATTGGGCTGCTCTCACGCGTTTGTACTGCTCACAGAACGTGATGCTGAAAGCGCTCGATCTGGCAGTGCAGTCCGTTCAGCTGGTCGACGTCCTCAAGAGTGGCTTTCGTACCTTGCTGGTTCGCACGTACGCTATATTCCTGTGCTACAACGCACTATCCTGCTCCGCTTTCATCCTGTCGCCAAGACACTCGGCTCTGACTGAGGTCCTCGTTGACTCCATGTGGGCTTGCATACTCGTGAGCTCTCCCCCAACTTGTAAGCGTTGACTTACTGGTACGCGTGCGCGTGTGCTCGTCTCCGTTGCCACCAGCTTCGACTTGTTCGCGGCGGTCGTGTATCCGATCGTCATGCTGGTGTATTGCTACTCAGAGTTTGACTTCGATCGCCAACAATCTCAGCTCTACGTCGACTACCTACCTCCCGGTAGCTTCGAGCGCCATGCGTGGATGGTCGCCGACCCGTCCGAGATCGCTCTCTTCCTCGCCGGCTTCGACTCACTGTGGATTCCATCTGTCGAGAACCTTTTGCTGCGCATCAGTATGAATCTCTCCGTCTGCAACCGCTTCCGAGTCGTGGTGGATGCACTTCAGCGCCAGAACAAGTTACGGTCGCGGATAAAGCACAGTGCTATCACGGCAAACTGTCAGCTTCAGCAAGACGACGCCTCCAGCAGTAAGCGTCGTGTCCCAAAGGTGTTTGCTGCTGTCTTTGCCGGCTTCGGAATCACAACGATTGTGTACAGCGAGCACGCGATGGTTGCCTTGTGGCCCTTGTGCGCCAACTACCCGCAGTGCGTCGTGTACCCGCAGCGATGGTGTCACGGCGAGACGTGTTCGTATCTGACGCTCATCGATGTGGCTGCCTCTCCTCGAACGTACTCTGAGTGGATGAGCCCAATTGACGTGACGAACTCCGTGCGGACGCTTTCGGCGAGCGGCGACTTGCGTGTGCTGCAGCTCATCAATGACGGTCTTCCCCGCTGGCCTGACGAACTTCACCGATGCTGCAACCTACAACATGTGTACATCGTCGGGGAAAAGCGCTTAGTTTTCCATTCTTGTATGTGCTCTCGACCACTGCGTGTGCTGACAATGTGGCGCTTTTCTCCTAAAGGTCGATCGTGAACACTGGTTTGGAAGAGCTCCAACCTGGGCGAAGGATTTCACGAATCTACAGCACTTGTGAGTACGCTCCTGCTCGTATGGCGCGTCACACCTTTGCCAGCCAGATTCTCACATTTCCACTGACCTCATTCCTCTTGGTCGACTCACGCAGCCATTCTGTGGGTAAGGATATGTTCCCGAACCTGCAGCACATCGTTGAATACTTGTTCAGCAACATGCCGCACCACATCTATATTCACATAAGTGACAACGATAATCTCCAAGTGTTCCCACGTCTGAACGGCGCCCCTTGACTACGGAGTCTCGTGCTCGCGCACACGTTCTCCATCACGCAGCTGCCACCACTAGACAACCTCCCTGACCTCCAGCGACTCGAGCTGCCCTATATGCCCGCGCTCGCGTCCATTCTGGACTTGATGCATCTAACGAAGCTCGTACACTTCGCGACTGCGCGAGCCTCGCACTTCTGCTGCAACGGTTTCCTCGGGTCGTGCAATCTTTCCGACCCGTTCTGTCAAGCAAATCTGGTAATTGGAGTTCCCCAAGCTCACTGCATAGCCGACTCGACCAGGATAAATTCGGGCTCCAAGGCGGTTCTCGCAAGATTTTCCAGTGATGTCTGCCGGAGGGACAAAGAGCGTATTGTACCCAACTTACCAGGGGAATCATCGAAGTCTGCAACGGCACGCTGTTCCAGAGGTGCGAGTACCCGAAAGGCTCGGGTCAGGAAGGGATCTGCTTCTATACCCGAATGCAAGTGGTGAGTTGCATCGTCGACGTCAACTACATCGCTCTCCGTCGCGGCCAGATCGCTGCAAACGTTGGTCTCCCATGTGACGCCTCCGTTGAAGGATGGTTAGGATGCACAACGTGAGTCAGGTGTGCATGGTGCCAAGAACTAGTCCAGTGCATGATCGGAAGTAGTATCCCTACTCGTCTTTTCATTGTCAATCTGGATGCGGACACTTTCGAAATACGTCGTCAGCGCAGAACTCGTTGATACTACTGGAGGTTGCTGTCGCTTACCGTCTCGCTCGAGTCCAACGGATCTTTGTTCACGACCGAAACGACCGGCTAATTTTTCACTGGCTTCGTCTCCTGCACGAGGTAGGCGTATGCCTGCGCGTCGTCTTGAAGAAGCGGCTTGAGCTTGTCGTGCACCTCCTGGTGATAGGCATCGAGCCACTTGATCTCACGTTCGGTCAAGAGACTGAAGTCAATGAGCTTCTTCTGAATCGGCGCCATCGTGATCGTCTCGAACTCGCAGAACTCGCGGTTGAGAGGGCTCTTGATGTGCGACGCCTGAAAAACCACACCGAGAGAACGGGTTCAGCCAAAGTGCCCTGCCTATCAGCATACTGTGTCAATACAACGCACCTTCTTGGCGACCATGAGGCTTTCGATGCGGATGCCAAACTGGCCATCCTCGTAGTAGCCAGGCTCGTTGCTAAGAATCATTCCATCTCGAATGAGCAGTCCATTTGGGTTGAGCCGGAACGAGAGGAGCTGTATAAGGCAATATGATAGTCACAACATGATCGTTAAAATCCGCGACGCCTTTCAACAGTAGCTGTGAAACGATACTTACCACTCCCTTCTCGTGGACGTTCAGGTAGGCGCCAACACCATGGCCCGTGCCATGACGATAGTCCAGTCCGGCCTGCCACAACGGCGCACGCGTGATCGCGTCGAGCTTGACGCCCTCGATCTTGTTCGGGAACACCGCAGTAGCAAGCGCGATGTGTGCCTTCAACACATGCGTAAAGCAATGCTTCTCGTACGCGGTGGGTTCACCAAAGTGGAGCGTGCGCGTAACATCAGTCGTGCCGTCCAGGTACTGCGCACCCGAGTCGTTGAGGTAGATCGCGGACGTCGAGAGCTTCGGGCAGTCGCCACGCTTGGGACTGTAGTGAATAATCGACCCGTTCGGCCCAATTGAGGAGATCGTGTCAAAGCTCAAAGACACATAGTCAGCCATCTTGGAGCGGAACTCTTCTTGCTTGTCAGCAACCTGGACCTCATCCCACTGATCAGCTCGGCCACTGGCCATCTCGTTGTCGAGCCAGCTGAAAAACTTCACGAGCGCTGCACCATCCCGAATGTGCGCCTGGCGCATTCCCTCGATTTCCACGTCGCTCTTGATAGCCTTTTGCGCCATCACCACCGAGGTCTCCTCCTTGCGGTTCGCTGCTGGGATTGCAAGGAAGACAGCGACGTTGCACTGGAGCGGATCGACAAGAATCTTCTTGTCGTTGTTTGCAGACGTGTACGACATGATGTCGGCAAGCACATCGGCATACGGCTTGCACTCGACGCCACTAGGCAGAAGATGCTGCTTCGCTTCTTCAAGGTTCGCCGCATTCAGGTACAGCGTCGCGTGGTCCGCCGTAACAATGGCATACGAAACCCTAATTGGATTCGAAGACGAGTCTGCGGGTCAGTCTACAGCGCAGACAAACGGTGTAGCTGTTCAAGACACTTACACGACTGGGTTGAACTTGACATCGTTGCCGCGAATGTTGAAGACCCAGGCAATGTCGTCAAGCGCCGTCAGCACAATAGCGTCCGCGCCCTTGTCCTTGACGGCTTTACGAACGTCCTCTAGTTTATCAGCAACCGACCGACCGGTGTACTTGTCCGAGAGGAATTGCACCTGCGACTTCTCCACCACAGGGCGGTCCTTCCACACGAGGTCGACAAGGTTGTCCGTCTCGTGGAGAGCCACAAGCTCCACCTCGGTATCGCGGAGAGCCTTCTCAAGGTTCCTTTGTTCGTTGAATCATTTTACGGATGATGTCCCTGCAAATGTTAGTCATCGACGAAAAGATCACGATCGTGAAAAGCAACAATAAACGGATATTCAACGCACCGCGCGGCAAATACCGACGTCAGATATGGATCAATGGCAAAGCAGCCACCATCTTTCAGGTTCTTGGACACCCATTGCTGTTCATCAAACAGTACAGACCAATAAACAACTTGGCATGTCAGTGCTTCCGTTTTAGATCGACCAGATGTGTCACCCCACCCACGACGCGTCACGGCAACGAACCTCGAGAGTGGGCACTCCGGGCTCCTCGCCTTTCATGAGCGTCCAATCGGCGCTCAGCTCCTTCTCGGCTTGCAAGAAGTAGCGGCCGTCCGTCCACATGAGCGCCTTGTCCTCCGTAACCAGCGCTGTGTCGTATACAACCAGCAGCAGTCAGCACGATCCCAAGTTTGGTCAAGTGCGCATCCCAAACCATTTGTATGCGTACCGGTGCCGTTGGATCCCGTGAAGCCCGTGAGGAAGGCGCGGCGCATGTTGGCCGCGCTCACATACTCGCTCTGGTGCGCGTCAGCAGTGTCCACGAGGAACGCCTGTAGTGTCTTGCCCGTCCACACGGCGGGGCCCCCTCCCCCCGCGCCGGCGCCCTCTTTCTCTAACCGGTTGCGCAGCGGCAGTAGCCGCACGTTTGTCCGTCCAAACAGCGCGCGCAGCTCGCGCAGCTTCTCCGCCGCCGCCATCGCCATGTTCTTGTCCCCCCTCCACAAGCTGCCGTCGCACTTTCTCGGGGGCTCGCAAGTCTGACTTTCAATACTGGACCATCCTATAATTTGGTTCCCTGGAACTTTGCGCCAACTGCAACTTACAACCTGTAGTTTTTTTTAAAAATATTAATTTTTGCAACATATTTTTTTAAAAAAAAACGTTGCAGGAGCTACTGCTCACCTTGAACAAGCCCATAACGCGCATGAACTCCAATGAGCGTGGCATTCGACAGTTCGCCACCATGACAGCAGAGCAGCCATGATCGTCTGAAGAAGATGACCCAGGGCCATTGCGCGAGATCGAGTCAGAATCGTCGTGTTCGAACACATCGACGAGTTCAAGACTAGCAATCTTCACTTGGCGCATCATGGAGAGTGGCGGAACCAATACTGTCGGTGCGTGTTCAGGGACTTACTATCGAAGTTCATGGTGTACTTCATTGTCGATCCAATAGTTGTATCGATATGACTGTGAACCGAGACGTGAGCGCTTCGAAGACATGCTAGCAACGATTACATAGTGTCCGTGAGTGCCTTGACACAGTAATGTGTCGAGGAAGCTCATAGATAACCTAACTTAGACATTGTTTTATGGATTTGTAGTATAGGGAAGAATCCATAACAATGCCTTACATGTCCTTTGTACCCCCATTGTCCGCCTCAAGTCCAAATTCGCATCACGCTTCCACGTCTTCCCCATCCTGTTACCTTGGACTCATCCTGGATGATCCAGAGGATCTAAATTAAGCTTGGGTAAAGTATGGACAGTCGCGAGTCTTCCGCCCTTGGAAATGGTCTGTCGTTTCTCGCCACTCTTTTACACTCAGAAAGGAGACGGGCCTCTTCTCCCTCTGTTCCACAGCTGCGAATCACAAAACAAAAACAAAAAAAACGTCGTAATTTACCCCCCCCCAAAAAAAAAATCATCTAAAATCATGCCCTTAATTATTACACATAGGTTCAATAAAAACGTCTCCAAAAATACTCCATCGTTCTGCAAACCACTACCCATACATATATTCATACAAATACTCCCTCCTCCTCCAATTGTTCTTATTTTCCCCCCGTGTACCCTCGTTCTTATTATAGCGTCCAATGGAGCAATTCTTTAGAATAAAATGTAGAGAAAGGGGGGGGGAAGAAGAGAAATGGAAACGATTATGACAAAAAGAAGGAAACAGTGACGGAAAAAGCGGGGGCCAAACACCAAACAAGAAAAAAAGGGGAGGCCTTTCCCCCCTCCCTTGGTCCAAACAACAGGCGCTCAGTATCGGACCGACTGGCAACCGGACAACGCTAGTCGCTGAGTATATGGGCATGGAGCTCGACGACAAGCGGCCGATGGCGCGGAGAGGCAGCGCTGCCTCCGCCTCTACAACGACTAGCAGCGCCAGCAGCAGCTCCAGCAACGTCGGCGCCGGGTCCAAGAGCCCGCTGACGTCCCACCAGGCCGCCATGACGGCCGCCGCCGCCGCGTACCTGAGCCGCGCACGCCAACAACTGCATTCGTCCTCTGCGGGCATGGCCAGCCGCTTCGCCGCAATCCCCTCGTCTTCCCCGCACGCGGCGCCGGGATCGGAGCGCTCGCGCCAGTCCAACATCAGCATGCTGTCGTCGACCAGCTCGGCGAACGTCAGCGGCTGGGACGAGATGAGCCGCAGCTCGCGCTTCTCGACGGCCTCATCCGTCGCGTCCTCGGCCTCGTCCGTCTCGTCGTTCGCGTCCTCGGCCGACCGCTGGGCGCCGCAGCGCAGCTCGAGCAGCTGCAACCGCTGCCACGAGCGCTTCTCGCTGCTCAAGCGCTCGCACCGCTGCCGCCAGTGCGGCTACCTCTTCTGCCAAAAGTGCTCGCGCTTCCGCGCCGCGCTGCCCGGACATACGCACAAGTCGCGCGTGTGCGAGACGTGCTTCCCCAAGGTTCTGTCGGGCAGCAAGCCGCCGGCCAACTCGTTCATCCACTCGAAGGCCTGGGTCCCGCGCGGCGTCTTCACGCACATGCTGAGCTACCTGAACCACGTGGACCTGTGCCTCGCGTCCATGACGTGTCGCTTCTGGTATAAGCGCGCGCTGCTTGACATTGTCTGGCGCCCGCTGTACATCCGCGAGTTTGGCGACGACGAGAGCAGCCCGCAGCGCGAGTCGCTCGTCGCCTTCCAGCGCGACGTGCACGGCATCGGCTTCGACAAGCTCTCGTGGAACAACAAGTTCGCCATCCGCTGGACGGCGCGCAAGGCCGCCGAGAAGAAGAAGAGCTTCCGCGTCATGTCGAGCTTGCTCGCGTCGCTCGGGCTCAGCAAGTACGCGCCCATCTTTGAGGCTGAGGAGATTGACATTGAGGCGCTGTGCCTCATGAACGCCGGCCACCTGCGCGACCTGGGCATCCCCTTTGGCCCGCGCATGAAGCTACTGAACGCTGCCGCGTGCCTCGCTGACTTTAACGAGGATGAGGACGACATCAACGAGCGTGCGTCGTCGCTGGAGGCTTCGCAGTCGATCACGCCCGTCGCGCGCTTCGAGCGCAAACGTGCCGAGATTAAGCACTTCAAGGCCAATCTCGTGCGCCGCGTGCAGCAGTCGGCCGTCCGCATCGCGATCCTGACGAGCGACGGCGAGCTGTGCAACGTCGGCTCGGGTATCATCATCCACGAAGCCGGTCTGGTGGCCACGGCCCGTCATTGTCTGCAGGGCGAGCAGTTCGACTGCATTTACAGCGCCGACGAGTACCAGATCCTGGTGGCGCCGACCGAGTCGACGTCGCTGCCACCCATGTGGAAGTACCACGCGCGTGCAATCCCGGAGTGCTGCGACGAAGAGCTCGACTACGCACTACTGCGCATCGACTGCGAGGTGATCTCGGACCCGCCGAGCGGCATCTACATAGGCGATGTGACGGACCGCATCATCGCACGGAATTGGACGGTCACGAAGCTCGAGGGGACGTCGCGCGCGACGATCGGCAAGCTGCCCGCCGTGCCCATCGGCAACTCGAACAACGTCGAGCCGGGCGACGAGATGTGGATGTTCGGGTACCCGAGCAGCGGACACAACACGATCACAGTGCACCACGCGATCTGCTCGGGCACGGACTCGCAGGTCTACGACGGCGAGGAAGTGGACAAGGCGATGCTGCGCACGGCCGCGCAACTGGACAACGGCTTCAGCGGCGGCGCGGCCGTGGACAAGAAGGGCCAGCTCGTGGGGCTGATCTCCTTCTCGGTGCTGCGCCAGGACCGCGTGCGCGCCATCAACATGGTCAAGGGCGCCATCGAGCTCGCCAAGCGCAAGTACGGCTATGTATAACGTAGACGCGCGGCGGCGGGTCGGTCCACGGGGTCTCGTTGCGAGGGGAACAACGAGACGAGTACGTCGGTGTGGTGGTATGTATCTGAGCGGACAGGCGAAGTCGGCGCTCTTTCTGTCGCTTTCTCTCTTTCCGCGGGTCTCTTTTTCGATTAGGATAGGCGTCGTGTGCGTGTTATTACTGGTATTACAACAGAAAAATGTTCTCTCTCAGACTTTTTATCATCGCGTTGATGGTTGTCAAGCTGATCAAGCGTAGTCGACATGTGCTTTTCCGAGGAGTCTTCTCGACTTGGCATCAAAGGTGGCTTCCCGGCCACGCTCATACCTGATTGGCATAATGCCATGGTCCTCGTGCCATACTTCAGTACCATGAGCTAGACGATCACGTGGATACCATTGCCCAGGCATGAGAATGAGGCGACGGACTCATGACTCATGACGAGTTGTTGGTCGGGCTCCACTTCGTCACATATCGTACTTAATTGAGCCAGTTCGACGCACTTTGCGATGCGAACCTATTGGCTTTCGATTTAAACTCCCTATATAACCTGTATAAAACACTCACCTTGGTCGGGTTACGCCTCGCAGCCTGGAAGGCGCGCCAAAGAGGCGAACGTCCGCTTCACGAGTAACCTCATCGAGCGGGAGCTCCGTGGTGATCGCGGCGGACTGGGACGGCGTGGAGCGCGTCCTGCTGCGGATAGAGGCGCTGTAGAGCTAGGTGGCAAAGTCGCAAGACCGAGAAGGGCTGCGCGTGGGGCCTTTTAGAGGGGGAGAACGCGAGAAAACATGGAGGAGAAAGGCGGCGAGCAAGTGGGCGTGACGCTCTTCCCCGCGGACTACGAGACCGTCGCGATGGTCACGGAGCAGGGCGACGAGATACTGCAGGAGTGAGACCCCTCCGCGTCACTTGCTGGTTCTTTTGGCGTGGATGCGAGTGACGAACGCGGGGCGCTAACGGTCGTGTGACGATGGCAGGGAGTTCACGGACGCGCAGCTCTTCGTGCACGCGATCCAGGAGCTGGAGCGCGTGCGCACGGAGCGCAGCAAAAAGAAGAAGAGGGCGTCGAAGAAGACGAAGGCGGAGGAGGGCGGCGATCACCCGGAGCAGGTGCGCATCAAGCAGGAACCGGGCGCGGAGGACGATGCGATGGACGGTGAAGACGTCGTCATGAAGGAGGAGGAGGAGGCCAAGACCGATAAGGAGGCCGTCACGGACGACCAGGAGCACGAGCATGACGAGGAGGAGGAGGAGGAGGAAGTGATTGATCCGCGCATCTACTACCGGCCGATGGTGGCGGAGCTGCAGGCGGCGGTCGTGGAGCTGCACCAGCTCATCAACTCGATCGACCTGATCCGTCGCCGCGACTTCCTGGAGGAAATGCGCTGCATCCGCGAGAATACAGCGCCCAAGAAGGAGGACCTCGAGTACCTGGTCGAGTCGAAGGCGACGCAGCTCAAGGAGGCCAACCGCATCCTGCTCGACGGCGTCGAGGCGCTCGCTAACACGGTCGAGAAGGAGACCGTCTTCTTCCAGGGCGTCGCACAAATGCTACGCAAGTGGAAGCTCATCGCGCCCATCCACGGCAACATCCCCAAGCCGTTCCGCGCTGGCGAGCCGCTCGCCGTCGACTGCAGCTATGTCAGCGGTGCGTCTTGCTCTGCTGCGCTCGCGGTTTGTTTCTTGCGCTCAACTGACTCGCACTCTTCATGTGTGTATCGACTGTGCAGCCGGCTCGACGTTCGCGCCCATGACGCGGTCGATTGCCGACGTTGCGTTCGCAGAGGTGAGGCAACCGGACTGCACCGCCTTCTGGTTCACAAGTGCTCACAGATACGGTCAACTCGTTTGCTGTCGGTATAGTTGTGCCGCACAGAGAAGGGATTGGTTCGCGTAAAAACCCCAGACGACTTCATGCTGCGCACCATCCAGGTACACTCTCCATCGTGAACTCTCAAGCTATTTCGTCTCTGTGAATAGTACCTCACCGCGCTCTTACGTTGGCTACAGCTCAAGCTTGAGTCGATGGAGACGGGAAAATCTGGCAGCTACACTCTCCCGTTGCCCGACGTCATCTCCATGTACGCGCTTTTTCGTTCATCGTGTGAGACCTCACCCAGCGCTCACTCCACTGCTGTCCATGATACCCAGGTCCAAGGCGGAGATGGACCGACTAAACAACACGCCGGATGACCGTAGCACGCTGGAAGCGCGCAACGTGTCGGTGTTGAAGGCCGTCCAGTTCTCAGTTTTCAGCGAGGAAATGTTCTACAGCGCAATGCGCGAGGCGTTGCAGCCCACTTCCAACTGGACCGACATGGCCTACAGCGCCGGTAACTACGCGTCGTCGTTCAATCAGTCTGGCGGCCCCAACAAACCGAGCATCTCAGTGCTGCAGGTGCTAGACGACGAGCTCCAGTTCCGCGTGAGTGAAAAGTACAAGCTCACACTTCGCCTGATGGACGCCAAGTCGATTCCCAACGGGAAGGGCGACGAGAGCGACGCCGCTGCCGCCGCTGATGTTGACGTTATCACTGACGCCGGCATGCAAGACGGCGCTGCGAACGGAGGGCTGGAGCCCATCATTGGTGTCAAAGTCGAGGGCGTGGACATCACCAGTAGCACGAACGGAGTGGCGTCGCACTCGCCGTCGTTGGCGCCATCGCGATCGAAACGATTGGAGCGAAGGGCCGACCCGGTTGAGAGCGACGAAGCGTTTTTGGCCGAGACGTGCCGGTACTCGGCATCGCTGCTTCAACAGGAGATGCGTCAGTACCATGGGCGCAAGGAGATCACGCGGGCGCTCATGTACAACAGCGACAGCGTGACGCACCCGTCGGCCATCGGTGGATCGCTCTCCATGCCGTCTTCTGGAAGCATGGGCTCATTGCAGCTCGGCGATTCCTCGGACGCTCATCGTGGTGATTACGCGAATGGTAACGCGATTGGTGGCGTCTCCTCAGGATCGTTGGGGTCTTCTTCGGCGTCCGGAGGTGTGCTGTTGACTGTGCTCGAGGTGCTAGCGCATAACCTGCTCAAGCATGAGGTGACCGAGTACCTGGACGAGCTCTCGCGCGTGCTGGCGTTCCAGAAGATGCAGGTCTCGTCCTCGGGCCGCGTGCTGGACGACGGGCTGATGCAGCCGATCTGCGACTCGGTGCGTGGCGTTTATGTCGGCGTGCGCTGGAAGACGTGCGCCTATGACTCGACGCTCGCCGCGTTCGACCTGTCGATCGGCAAGAACTTCGTCACCGGTGCGTCCTATTCGTGTGGCCCCGTCTTGATACGGAGCACTAACTCATGACTGAAACTATGAGCAGAGGTTCTAATCGCGGGAACGCGCATCCACCTGCAGAGCGCGACGACCGCGTCGTCTGCGGCGGCGGCAGTCGCTCGACAGGAGGTCGCTGGCCTCGCGGGTCTGCGCACGTTCGTCGAGAGCGCCGTGTGTGCGCAGGTGGCGTCGTCGCTGCATCGCGACGCGCTGTCGCTGGGCGTCAAGCAAGCAGCCATGGACCTGGACCGCGCGAGCGTCCGCGTCTTCAGCGCTGGCGAGTGGGACGGTAGCTGCATTGGCGACGGCCGCGTCTCCGACTCGCGCGCGGTCGGCTCTATCTGCTTCGAGCCGTTCGTGGCGGCGGACAAGAGCCTGTCAATCAACTGCACGGTGCAAGCCATCGACGTGGCCGCCTCACTTGGCAGCGTGCTAGCAAGTCCGCCCGCCTCGGAAGCACTGGCGAGTTCGCTCAAGCGCCGAGGCAAGTGCAAGGTGGACTGGGTCAGGATACCAGGAGCGAGCGACATCGGCAAGTTCGCGTGGCTGCTTCAGCGCGCGGGCATCCTCCCGCCCACTTTTGCTGTCACTGCCAGCGCTGCGTCTTCCCTTGCCAACGGCACGGCCAACGGCGTCGCTGCGCATAGCTGAGTGCCAGGCTCGAGCGCGATCGGAAGCGAAAGAGATCAACACGCACGCTTTGTCTTGATACGATCACTTGCTCGTTGCGTGCGTTAACCATTCTTGACTACGGAGTCTGTGGACGATGAAGAGCCCGCGGACGATTTGCTTGTCTACATACTGGCGGGAGGGCGAGCAGCGGGCTTGGCGCCCGTGAGGCGCTCAAGGATGGCGTCGAGCTGGTCCACGACCGTCTCGTAGCCGCCGTTGCCCAGCAGCGCGCGGTGCACTTGCTCGTTGAGTCCGCCGGGCGTGGCGGCCTCCTTGGCCATCTCGTCGAACGACTCGTGCGACTCGGCGCCCGCCTGCGCCAGCGCCACGAAGAATGACGAGATGAAGTCGCGCGACGCCTGCGAGCCTGTCAGCGCCAACAAGAGAGAGTACACATCAGTCGAAGGTTCCTTCACTCGTGCAACAGCCAGCGGCCCACGTACCGACGCCATTGCTCTCGCACCACTTCTGCGAGCTGGCACACGTGGCGTAGAAGTACGAGATGAGCGCCGTCATGCCCGTCTGCAACGTACGTATAGCATCATTAGCATTTCATAGTCACATCACGCAGCACGCCAGCACGTCCACGTACGAGGGTAGTGATCTCGGGCTCCGTCTCGACCATGACGGGCACGCCGACCTGGGAGAGCAGGTCGCGGATGTCCTCGTTGGGCGGGTAGGCGAGGATGGGCCCGCTGCGCTTGGCCGTGGCGGGCAGCGGCACAGTGCGCACGACCTGCTGGCGCGGCAGCTTGACGAGCGCCAGCAGCTCGTCGTACGGGATGGTGGCCATCATGGACACGACGCGCTTGTTGGGCGCGAAGCTCAGCTTGGGCAGCTCCTCGCGCGCGATGTTGGGCAGCAGGCCCACGAAGATCACATCCGACTTGTCCACGATCTCCTGGTTGGACGCGCCAATGGTCACGCGGCCCGGGAACTTGGCCACCAGCGCCTCGGCCTTGGCCCGCGTGCGCGCCGACACGTACGCGTGCTGCGGCTGCCAGCCGCCTTCGCTGCAGAAGCCCGTGAACACGGCCGAGCCGATCTTACCGGTACCCAGCAAGCCGATCGTCGTCGTCGCAGCGGGCGCCATGGCTGTGAATTGAGAGGAGGGGAAGGAGGGGAGGAGGAGGAGGAAGCGGTGGGGGACGAGAGCCAATTCCGGAATGATCTGCTGGCTGTACTGGTGTTGGGCAGGAGGAGGGGGTATGCCCAAGCGTAACCAAGTAACCGTCTAATTGATACCCGTTTAACGAAGGATTACTAGAGATGTTGCCACGCATATTTGAACATTTGTGGGATGAATGAGGGAGTTAGATAGCTGATGATGCGGTTTTAGGCTAAATTGTGGTGGGGATCAAGCAGTGTCTACCAACTTTGATGGCTTCCTGGCGGCATGGGACACCTGCACAGCATGAGCCACCTGCTGCGCTGGCCGACGGATGTGATGGATGCTGCTGGTCGCTGACACCCACGCAGCTCGTCGACATGCGCACAGCTATCAGTGCTACATCTAAACACCCGCCATTGCATCTATGTCGCTAAGTGTAGTGGTGTCCTGTGTCAGAACTGCGTCAAGGTCTCCACTGCAAGCGTGGATGAGGTGGTGGTGGTTGTAGTGTATCTATCATCATATCGTGTTCGCCGTCCTCCCGTGCGCCCTGCGCTGTGTCTATCGCTTGCAGGGCCGCCATCCAACGCAAATAGCAGAACAAAACAAAAAAAGAAGAGCCGCGTGTTCCTCCCGCGACGCCCTCACGCGCCTCATTGCGCATTGGCGCCGCCCTTGCCTGTATCCTCGGGCGGCAGCAGCCCGTCGCTCGAGCGGTGGAGAATGTCAAGCACAGCCTCGAAGGTGGGCCGCTCCTCCGGGTTGCTCACCCAGCACAGCGTCATGATCTTCTTAAATAGCGGCGGGCAGTTCTCCGGGATCGTGGGCCGCAGGTTGTTGTTGAGCACGCCGAGCGCCGCTTGGATCTGGCTGAGCCCCTCATACGGGCATTCCCTCGTAACCGTCTCCCACACAACGACGCCGTACGAAAATACATCCGCCTTCTCCGTGTACTTCTCCGCCGCCAGCACCTCGGGCGCCATCCACTGCGTCGTGCCGCAGTTCCCCGTCATGGTCTGGAAGTGCGCGCGAACCCGCGCGAGCCCAAAGTCCGAAATCTTGAGCGCGTATGACGTGTCGATGAGTAGGTTCGGGCTCTTTAGGTCGCGGTGCAGGATCGGCGGCTGAAACGAGTGTAGGTAGTTCATGCCCAGCGCCGTGTCTCGCGCGAACCTAATCCATGGAGCGTCAGCACGATCACGACAAGTTAGACTCCGATCAGGATAGGCTCCAAGCGTCCACACTCGAAAGCATGCGACGCTTACCCGAGTTGCTTCTTCAGATCGATGACGACGTCCTGTCGGAGGACGTTCCACAGAGAGCCGCGCGGGAGGTATTCGATCACGAGACATCGAGTGGGCGGTTCAAGGCACGCTCCCATCAACAGACAGATATTCGGGTGCCTGTCGTCAGATGCACCACGATACCGAGTCACAGGTTAGCAACAGGCCACACAAGAACACAAGAGATTGCATCACGCGTACCGCAGGATGCTCATGATCTGCACCTCCGTCTCAAACTCCTCGAGGATGTCGACCGTGAGGTACTGGCACACGAGGATCTTGACAGCGACGGACGTGCCGCGCCAAATCGCACGGTGAACCGTGCCGAACGCGCCCTGTCCGATCATCTCAGCGACCTGCAGCTCATTGAAGTCGATGTGAAGGCTCTGGTTCTTCATCTTGTTGGGAAGCTTGCCTCTCCGACGCGCGTGAGCATAAGCAGCGCCAGCACCACCAGCTGCGGCTGCAACCGCTCCGCCGGCACCTTGACCGGCGCCAACAGCACCAGCGCCAGCAATAGCGCCAGCGGCGTCTTGACCTCCACGGGCCGCATCGGGGTTAGCCGGTGGTGCTATCCCTTCGCCATCGCCCTTCTCAAGCATTTCGACCTCATCCACGAGCGGCGCGGCCGATGTCCGCACGTACATGGGTGAGTGCAAGAACAACGGGATCCGCGCTTTGCGCGCGACCTCAAGCTGCATCTGCGCCGGGGGCGCCGCGGCTTCCCGCACAAACTGCCGGTCAATCGTGGTCTTGAGAGTGTCGGCCTTGGAAGGCGTCACAAGCGGTGGCGCATTTGACCCAGCTCTCGTACGTTCGTGCTGGTTGTGCGCCCTCGCTTCGCCAGTGCGATGGAAATTACTGTCGCCATGGTCAAACTCGCTCAGATGGTTCTCCAGGTCCGTGAATCCATCGTCGCTTACGTCATCTGCCTCGAACGGCACGCTGTCGAGCGAGTCGTTGGCGGCGTCCGAATGTCTTCGCGGCGAGAGGAAGCCCATTTCTTCGTCAAACTCGTCCTCGTCCGACAGGTCAAAGTTGATGCGGTGCTGGTTGCGGCCGGAAGACGGCGGCGGCACCGGCTGTACGGGCGGCGGGGGCTTCTGGTCGCGGTGGAAGTGTTCCTGCCGCGTCTCGTAGATGGTCGTGGGCAGCTGGTCCATCGCCATGGCGATGTTGCTCGCTGAATCGCCTCCCGCGACGCTGTTGACCACGCTCGCGCTCTTCCCGTTGCCGCCATGCATGCCCGAGGCCGCGCCTGCGAGCGTCGCGCTGTGCGTCCGGCGGCGCATCGGCTGCTTCTTGTTGTGGAGGTACTGCGTGGATGCGCCGCCGGCGTTTGCACCCACTGCGCCCACCGCCGACGACGTGGCCTGCATCACCTTCTTGAACGGCCCGCGCAGCACGGGCTGGCTGCCCTGGTTGCGCTGCGCCTGCTGATGCTGCTGACGCTGCTGGTGTATCTTCTTCTGCGCCTGCAGCACGCTTACGGGCGACGTCGGATGCAGGAACGGCATCGTGTCGGGCTCCACGGGGCTCGTCTTGCTGCGGTCGCCCATCATGCCGCCCTCGTCCTCATCCGCCCATGGGTGCTCGCGGATGAACTTGATGTACATGACGATTGCCAGCACCAGGAAGCACAGCGAGCCCGACAGCACCGGGTCCATCGCGCCCGCTTTATCAGGTCAAGCAGACCACTAAGGCCGTGAGAAAGGCCGGCGACTGCGCCGGGGCCTCGGAACCGGCGGCGCGGGCTGTAAGTGCGAGCGACTGGGATAGAGGGACGCGCGGGTCCGTGCGCTGCGTCGACCGCCTGAAGCTTTCTCGCTCACGCGCGCCTACTTCTTCCCCCCTCGCGCTCGGCTTCCTCCGCGGGGTGGGCGCGCGTCGGCTTTATTTAACCTGCGGGTTACGCTGTCGATCGTAACCCGGCGACTGTCGTTCCCCCCCTCTTTCGTGTGTTGTTGTTGGGAACTTGCACTTTGTGTGGGTTATAGCACGCGCGCCACAGTACGGCGGAAAGGGGAGCGTTTCCATAGTGAATCCAAGACGTTTTGTCTTATGCGCGCGCGTACCCTGACGTGCGCACTGGCAAAACACCTTCCGAGTGGACTGTAACCTCTTCTCGGTGTGTAACTGTAACCTTCCCCTCCCCCCAACTTGCTGCTGATTTATCGCGTGGCCCACATCAACAACACACGAAATGGTGTGGACCACTCGACCTTCACTTCAACCAGGTCAGCCGCGTAGTGCACCCCATAATACCACGCACGACACGGTTTATTCACGAGCCTGCGCCTCACGTACTGCCCTCGAGGATCTCGTGCGACAAAATGTGGTGCAGCGCGGCCTCGAAGGTCGCCAGGTAGTAGCCCGACTCGCTGCGGCGCTTCTCCGGGTCGCACAGTCGGTTGAGTAGCACCTGCGTCATGATGGGCGATTCCAGGTCGCTGTGCACGATCACATACACGAAGATGGGCAGGAAGTCGTCGCCGCTGAGCACGTCATCTTCCTGCGGCTCCTCTAATGCTCTCGCGCTGTCGTCGCCCGCCTCGCTCGCACTGTCGAAGTGGCTCCCGCGCAACGTAACCGAGTCGTTCGAGTGCTCAACCGACGGCGTGGTCGGGATTGACAGCGTGTCCGAGCTAGTCAGGATCACCGGCGCCGAAAACGGAGGCGGAGTCGCGTATGTGGAGATCGAGTTGCGACGGTGGCGGCGATTGGGCGCCTCGGCGTGGAAGATCTGACGCTCGGAGCGGTACAATGTGTGGATCTGGTGCGCGGCCGCCACGAGCTTGCGCATCTTGTCCAGCGGCAGGAACGCGCCGTCCATTTCCTTGATAATGTCCACGACGGACCGCCAGCTACTGAGCGATATCTTGTCGATCGCAATGCCAAAGTAGCTCTGCGGCTTGCCCTTGAGCTGGAACACGCGATGCCGGAACTGCAGCTCCTTCTGCTGCACTAGCCGCCGCAGGTACTGGGTCAAGTCGTGCATGAGCGGCACGCAGATGCGGTCTTCAAGCTCGTGTCGGATCGCATCCGAGATTATTTGCTGCAGCTTGTCGTTGTTGCTGACCACGTCCGCAGACGTCAGGCTCGACACAGAGCTTTTCCTCGATACCCGAGCAGTGCGGACGTCGCTATTAGAAGACGTCGATGGAAGCTGCTTCATCAGCCGCTGCACGTGAAGCCGCATCTCTTCGAAGCGGTGTTCCAGCATGTACTCTTGCACGCCATCGAGAATGTCTCCCATCTCTTCCAGCAGGTTCTTCATAGCATCTGTACCGCCTTGCTTGACCTTATTCAGGAACTTCGCGCACGCCCGACCCTCAGGCGACGACAGATCGCTCAGCGTATGGTACACGTATACGCGCAGTTCTCTCGAGATGGGCTGCGTGCGATTCCGCTGGAGAATGCCTACGTGGGGCACGTCCAAGAACTGTTGCAGCTGCTTCAGCACCATGCCCTGGAGAAATGTGATAGGAGTGGGTGCGACCAGCGAGGCCGCCGTTCGCAGAAAGTTCTCCAACACTGGCGCGCGGTCATAGGCGAGCGACACAGGCGACTTCCGCGCATCAGCGCGCCGCGTGGGGAACTCGCACTGAGCGAGTCGACGAGACAGGCGTGACAACTGGTGATGCATACGACGGATGCAACGATTAGGATGGCAGAGCAGAGGTCAGGACAATGGCACAAGCGCGAACCTTTCGGAATAATTTGTGTAGCTCGCGGAAGCGCTTTCGGGTAAACCAGACGACGCCGCTCTCAACATCGACAACGCGGACAATGTACTCCTATACGAGTCACAAGACGACACAACTGAAGTTAGGGATGGTTCCTCGCACAACGGTGGACACTGCCAACGGAACGTACCATGTGGCCATTGCTCCGGGTGGGTCTCGTCTCCTCGCGGAAAATGCGGATTGACAGCGCATGCCGGATTCCTGTGAGACACGAGCGAGGCGGTGAGTTCAGGAGGTGGGGCGCTCGACAGTCCAAACCGTTGCGAGCCAGCTCATCTCACCTTTCGCCTTCAGAAGGAGGCAATGCCACTCGTGGTCCGAGATGACGCTGTCCATGTTCATCGTCATGTCCGTCAACTAAAGAAGCATTCACACATTCCAATGCTATGCGTTAGCAGACCGCACGAGCTCATTATTGCAGACACGTTCACCGTTGAAGACAGAATTGCACGTACCATTTTGGACGGCTGGATCCTGGCGAGCACCATCGAGCGGAGCAAGTCGAGCTCGTGGCTCGAGATGATGCCTGCGCGGTAGATCTCGCTGGCCTTGGATAGCAGCTCGAACACGAGGTGTGGCTCGCGGTGGCGGATGCGGTTCTCCGCCTCGGTCAAGTTGAGCTTGCTGTGCTTGATCACGTCAATGTGCGCGATGTCAAAGATACTCGAGCGCTCGTTGCGCAGCTCGACCGGGATGAACTTCTGGTTCATCGAGTCCGACACGATCTTCTGGTTCGCCAGAACCGCCGCGTCGTTCAGCACTGGGGTGATGACCTCCTCGTTCGAGCTCTCGCCCGCCTCGCTGAACTCCTTGCCGTACATCGTGCCGTCGTCCTCCGCGAGCGTGCTAGTCGACCGCTCGGAGCGGATGTCGTCCCCCTCGACGAGCTCCCTCTTGGCCTCGAGCTCTTCTTCACGCTCGCTGTCATCGCACGCGTCTTCTTCATCGTCATCGTCGTCATCATCATCCTCGTCTTCTGCTTGTCTTCCTTGCGATCTGCGAGCTGGGTCGGTGTCTGGGCGACTACCATTTTGCTCGTCATCATCTGGCAACTACGAATGCCATCACCCACACGGTTAGATATCACAACGCAATGTGTAAAAAAGCAAACTCATGCGCGCTCACCCTAAGAAAGTCGTCTGGCAGCGGGTTCTTAACGGGGAAGAGGCGGCTGTTGTCGCCTGGGGAATCACTCGGTCCGTCGGCGGCGCCCTCGGCCTCCTCCATGTTGAGCACGGCTGTGATGGTGTCCTCCATGACGAACTCGTTGGCCTCCAGCACGATCTGCAGCGACGCGGGCTCCCACTTGGGGAAGATCGAGTGCAGGATCTCTACGCCGCGTGCGATGGCCGCGGGGCTCGGCGCCGGCCGCAGCTTGGGCGTGCGCGGGTGCGCGTTGCTCGCCTTGCGCTTCGAGGACGAGAAGATGGTCTCCAGCAGGCTCTTCTTCTCCCCGCCGCTCGCAGTGGACCCCGAGGCCGTGGAGGGCGAGCTGGCGGCGTCGTGCGAGTCGTTCCGCTTGTGCCGGCCTGGCTGCTTGCGACGGAAGAGCGGCGTGCCGCCGTCATCGTGCGCGCCGCCGCCGCCCGCGCTGCCGGCGGTGCCCCGGCCGGCAAAGCCAGCCGAGGACGAGCCGGCAGAGGACGGAGGGGTGCGCGGGATGCGATACACAGTGGCCGGCTGGTCGCGGACGCGCAGAGGCGGCGGAGGGCGCGAGGGAGGGGGAGGGGAGCGGCACAGGCGGCCGAGATCGAGCGCGGAGCTTCCGCGTGCCGAGTTCCCCCACTTTGATCTCCACACTGCCTTCTGCGGAAGCAACGTTCGAAAAGGCTGCTTGTAACATACGTATCAGTTATTTAAGTTGAAATGTTGGATACGAGTTGGTAACTTGGATTACCACACAAGGCGGATGGGTAATCAGACGACTTCAACACGTTCTAGTAGCTTTTCACATACATTCGACGACCACGACTAGCACAACCGCAACGGCAGCATAACATGCATGCAGAGAGGAGCGGCAACGTGTTTGCAGTTCCAACGTTATGCAACTCCTCTTTCAACTAAAGCCACATGCACACACTGATCAAACAACCCTTCGCGTTTCCAGTTCAATACAGCAGCTGCTCCACGGCCTCCTTATGGGCGAAGTCGCCCGTGGTCGACGCCAGCACGGGCGGCGCCATCTGTGTCACCGTCGACCCCAGCCGCGGGTGGGACACCAGCACCGAGAACGCCTCCACCCTCTCGATCAGGTCCCCGTTGATGCCCACGTAGTCGAACTTGCCCAGGAAGTCCGTGTACCCGTCCTTGTAGAACTCGCCGCGCCTTGACCGACTCGAAGACGAGCTCCACGAGATCGACGACACCTTGGCGTAGACCTTGACGTAGCACGAACGCACGGGTGCGCCGTCGTGCAGCACCTGCAACACGCCTAGCTGCGGCATCGTTGTGACGTGCAGGTTTGAGTTGAAGTACGTGCGGGTCAAATCCATCTGAGGAGTCAGCGACACGATTGTCCGCGATGACGGCGCTTCGCGAACGCGAATCATCATCTGTGCGCTCGCCAGATCAGTCGGGACCGCAACGACGCGCTTCACCCATCCTGCTTCATCAGGCAGCAGATCGGCCAAGTCGACAGTCAGCTGCCGGCGCGGCTCAATGAGCAGCATACTCGACGACGAACCAGACGAGGACGATCTCGATTCTGAAGGCGACAGCGACGATGACGTCTCCGAAAACGTGTTGAACGGATCTGTCGAGAACATGCGCTCGACGTCGATCGGGTAGAACAGCAGCTCACACGCGCGCAGACACTGAGCCGACACCGCGATCGACGACCCCGTCACCGTCGCTTCCAGCTTCACCTGTGGCGGCGCAACGATGTTGACCGTGGTCGCAGCGCTCGTATCCGATCCTACAGTGTCGTCTGCGGCTGTCGTCTCGTATACGGCCACACGATCGAGTCGATTTAGCTTCTGGATCTCGAACTCGTCGTGCTCTTCTAACACCTCCGCCAGCTTCTTGAATCGCTCGCTCCAGCGCGGATTCAGATGCATCGCGTGCTTCTCCACGGCTCGGCGAGCCACCATGAACTTCCGACCACTCGTGGACGCGTCGTCTCGCACGAAGTCGATGAACGCACACAGGTAGTCGAACTGCACTGTGTCTGCCACTTGCGACCGCTCTGACTCAGGCAGCGTTTCAAACCGCATGAAGATATCGAGCGCATCCTCCGTGCGATCCAGCAGGAGCATGTAGTACGTCAGCACCATCAAGTGCTTCGCGCCGAGCTGAGAATACATGCCGAGGCGAAGACACAGCTCGTGGAAGTACTGACGCGTCTGTGCGTTCAAGATCCGTTCGCCGGATCCGCCCACACGCGCGATGGACCCAAATGACCCGCTGGACCCGACGTGACCGGTGATCGGGTGCACTCGGCGACTCAAGAACGGGCCAAACTCAATGTGGTCGAAGCTCGCGGCAGACTCAACAAAGCGCTCGTAGTGGTAAAGCGACGCTGACGTCACGAACGACGTCGACAGACCATTGCCCACCGCCTGGACCAACTCGGCCGATCCTTCCAAGTACTCTTTCATGCCTTGCGCGTCACCGTGTCGCAGCGCATACTTCCACACGCCACTGTTGTACACCATCGTCTCTCGGAAGAAGGCAATCAACCCCTGGTAAAAACTCGCGTCCCGGCATCGCCAATACAGCTTGCTCAGGTCAGCCCGCACGCCCGGCTTGACATTTGCAAGGTACCGGCAGACGTCATCCAGCGAACCGCGAGCGCTCACGTCCGACCACGACGTAAGGTTCACTTGGGTCGCTTTGAGAATGACGTGAAGCTTGTGGTCACTATCACTGACGTCGCTAGCGCCTGCCCAAGCCACCACCTGACCGTTTAACGACGCACGAGCAGGGTAGTGGTCGAAGTCTCCGACCTCCGGGAAGTAGAAGTCGTACGTGAATTTGTGCGTCGTGTTGGACGCGATGTCGACCGTCTCGTTCTTGGTGTAGAAACCAGACTCCATCAATGGGATCGCTCCTTGTGGAATTTGCAGCAGCACGTTCACCCCGCGCACGTTGGACCCGCCAATGTTGCTGATAGTCACGACGGCCGAGTAGATCTTGTGCACCAGAATCTCTCCCAACTTGATCTCGTTCGTGTTCGAGCTCTTGGCATCAGCGGCATTGACAATCTTCTGCTTCACGATCAACTCAGAGTTGGCAGTGGGACTCGCCTTGGCTGCTGCGATGCTGCGATGGTACAAGACGAGGTCGCTCTCCGCAACGAGCTTCAATTGGCTCGTCGATCCGCCAGCAATTGGCTTCAGCTCTGACCGGGGCAGGTTCATCTCCAACTCCAGAACGGAGACCGCCAGCAGACCCTCCGTGAGAGATGACAGTGCCTCCGGGAAGTACGACGACACGAACGGGCGATCGTTGGCGCTATCTCCGGGAGTGGCACGATTCTTGATGTAGAGCGCGTAGTCTTTCCAGAAGTTGTTGGCCCCATCGAGAGGCGGCCGCTGCTGAGAGTAGCCTCGTTTTTCTTGGACACGGCGCACTTTCCCCGGCGGGATATACGGCAGATCTTGCTTGGCGCTCCGGTTGCGCTTTGACGACGCATCGTTTTCATCGTCTTCGTCGTCACTCTCACATTCACTGCTGACGCTCTGGACGCCCATACTGTCGTCGTCGTCTTCGTCTTCATCAAGGTCACGAGCAGACTCACGAGCACGCATACTTGACAAGCTCGTCATGGCAGTCATTTGTTGTTGTTGCTGCTGCTGCGCTTGCATCGGAGCTGCCATGCCGAACGCCATAGACGCTGGCATAGCAGCTGACTTAGCAAGACTTCTTTGTACGGGGTACGAGAATGCAAAACCACCTGGTGGCGCAGCTGCCAAATCCGCCCTGACATAGTCGGTCGTCTCCATCATTTGGACCATGTCGCACTCCTCCTCACAGACAACCTCTTCCGTTGTCACGAGTCCTTGAGTGAGCACTGTGTTGTAGATACTCTTTAGCGTGGACCGGTTCGACGATGCCAGATACACTTGGTCAATGTCATGCGCCACAGCATCACAAATGCGGCGCACCTCGGCGGCGTCCGACAACACCTCGGCCAGCATCAGCTTCTCAACAATGCTCAGGCGCTGGGTGACGCCGGCACGCAGGTAGTTTCGCCTCAAGTTCGTCTCGTCTCGCAGCACAACGTAGTCCATGAACGACTTCGACAGCTTTGACGCAACTAGCGGCTTGGCATGCAGCTCAAAAAACGCGGAGTCCTGTTTGTACAGGAAGAAGTGCAGCTCGTCGCACACATTGGCGTAGTAGAACCGCTGCTTGGCCGCGTCGCCTTGCTGGAACCACGACGTCAGGGTCTGGGCGAGAGTGTTGACGTCTGTCGAAGCTGCAAGGGTCTTCCACAATTCCACAACATCTCCAAACGCCTGGTACATGGAGTACGTGCTCCCAAAGGCTCTGGTGAGCGACCGCTCCTCGCCCTTCTTCACGCACTCATGCTGATCTTCTTGTTGAAAGTGCTCTACGGGTGACAGCGCTTCGTTGGTCGATAGGCTGATGTCTCTCGTCGGCACAACGACCACGGATGTTGGCTTAGGTTGAAACGTCGACTCTTGGGTGGCGACTTGATCGATTTCCGAGTCCCAAACGACCACAACGATCTGGTGCGACGCACCATTCGCCTGCTCTGCATTCGGAAGAACGTCGGTGAGGTCAAGATGGACGACTCCTTGAGCGTCCACTGAGTTTGCCTGGATACAAATCGAGCTTGATCCGAGGAACGAGATGCTTGGCGAATACCTGGGCACTGGACTCGACGACCGACGACGACTTGCGTACCGAACCTGTTGCCGTCGTTTTTTTTTCTTCTTTGCGAGGTCGCTGCTCTCCTTTCCTTCGCCAGCATCTCGTGACAAGTTGGTTTTGAACCCCGTCACCTTGTCCCCATCCGACACCGTCACAACCTCCATATCCGTTGTGGAGTCCACATCTGGATTTTGGATCCATGTTGGCTTCGAGACTGTGCACGGCGTTGCCCCACGCGAGCGGCTACCGGACCCCTCCAACGCGCGACGCTGAAGAATGTACGAGTACTCGTCACTGATCTTCCGCTTTTGCAAGAACTCGTTGTCAAACAGCGTTGTCGCGAAGACTGCTTGGGACAGAAACACTCGCGAGTCAGCGGCGATCCGAGGTGTTTGTCGAGGCGAGCCCAGCTTCTGCGTCAGATCCTGGCGCAATCCATCCTGGAAGTGCTTGATGAACACGATGACCCGTGTTGAGTCGGCCTTCGCATTCTGGAGCTCAACCTGCAAGATCGCTTGGCGGGTGGCGGGCTCAAACTTCACGTCCTGGGAGGCGATCATCAGCGGCGCGCGCGAAGTCGCGAAAAGCAACTTCTCCGATTGCAGCAGAATGCTTGTACCCAACGGAGCCAGCTCTTTCTTGGCTGCACAGACTGTCACAGTGCATTTCATCCACAACGGACGAACGTACACCAGGAAGTTTCCAGGTCGCTCGAACTTGGCAGAGACGCCCACTGCCGCCCCGTTGCGATTCTTGATCACATCCAGCGTAGATCCTCCAGTCACTGGCTCCAGAATCGTAGCATCATCGTCATTGAGCCGGATCACTTCATACAGGTTAATCAATCCCTTGGCCAGCCACTTCTCAACTTGATCAGAGTAGCCCACCGCAATTGGGACTTTGACAGTCTCGCCCACCTCGCAATTGACAGCCGACAGGTGATTGCTTGACAGATTGGGCAACCCCCAGCTCCACTCAGTGAGTCCACCAGATGGCGTTAGCAAGGATACCGACACTCGAGTGATGTCCTTCAGTTTGCCAAGCTTCACTTCACCGTGCTCGTCCGTCTGCAGCTTCACTTTGATGGGCGCTCCGTAATGCTCGTTGTTGAAGATGCAATCGAGGACAACGCCAGGGACTTTTTCGCCGTTGTGTCCGAGGACGAGCACCCTGAACTCGGTTTGATCGACACCGTCGCTGGTCCCCAACGGCTTCCGAATCAAGTGAGGCGTGTACGTCATCACGTAGCGACTGACGCGCTGAACCTCGAAGCTCGTCGCGCAGCTAACGGTTGGCAGTTGATTCTTCTCGTGCTCAACATAGGCGCTGCCCACTTTCGCTACGCGAGCGGTAAGTGTGGCTGACAGTGACTGCGCATCCATCGGGATGTCAAACGACGCCGGAGACTGGAGCAGGTGCATGGTCGACACGAAGCGCTGGGTTTCGCGGCGGGTGCCCTTGCCATCCCCATCGTTCGCAAGAGCGAACTCCAAGGTCAACTCCAAATCCACTAGCCGTTCCAGCGAAATTTGCGTCCCACCGATATGCAAACGGAGGCCGTGCGTCACCAATTGAGCGCGGGCACCAGGAAGTAGCTGCTCGGCGTCGATGTGCATGTTTGCACTCAGGCAGAAATCTTCACCAAGGTACGTGAACGACTGGTGGAAGAATCCGAAGGATCCATGGCACAGCATCAGAGCAAATTTGTCAGCGGTCGACGACTGGCGAAACGGAATCACGATCAGTCCTTGCTTATCCGCTTGGTACTCTCGCCCCTGTTGCGCACGACTGCGATCCGCCTTCACGTTGAGTACGACAGCACGACTGTCACGAAGCACTTCTCCTTGCTCGTCCAGAACAACAAGCTCGTGACCGCGACTCGTGATACGCTCGACGTGTCGAAGAAACCCGCGGCGTAGAATAGCTCGGCATGTCAAGCCCTTCTCCAATACCTCCACCACGTACACGCCTCGCTCGGGCTTGCCACGGCGCGCCGCCTGGAACTCGATAGGAATTCGCGCCTCTTGCCACTTGGTCATGCGACTGAGATCCAGTACGATTTCTTCGTTCGGCAGCAAACCGTCCAAACACACATCGCCTCGCACTTCGTGTCGTAGTCGAGAGTAGTACTCCTCCGTCTTGATCTCGTACAAATGCGCCGTGAGAGTATGCACGTTGCGAACGCGGACATTGACCACGAGTGGTTCATCCGGTGCAAAAAACGACGGGTTGAACTCGCAAAAGGAGATGTCGGGGGTCGTCGAAGCAGACTCCAACTCGCGGCCTTTCTGCGGCAGCTTCTCGATCCATGTCGAGAGATCACCAGCCCCGAGCTTGACCATCGCGAAGGCCTGCTCAGTCTCGAGCCACTCACGACCGACATGTTGCTCGAGTGCTCCAAAGATCGTCTGCGCGTCGAGCTTCGAGCTAAACAAGGCTCCAATAACGTCCTTCACCAGTTGATCCCGCTGTACTTCCGTAGTGCCAGCCACAAGCGAGTTAATCCCGAAGACGGAAGGAAACCGCGGGGTAGAGTCACCCAAGCGCTTGACAATCTTGACGTATTCTTCTAGGGCTTTGACGAGCTCTGAAACCGTATCAGGGCGCAGCCAAAACAGCTTGTGGTGCAACTTGAGCGCTTCCAGTAGGACATGCCGACGCATATCGTTGACAGCAGCCGAAAAGTGCTCGAGGAACTTGTAGCACTGTTCAACCCCTTCCAGTTGCTTGCGGATAGAAGCCTCGTCCCTTCCGATGGTCGGCAGAGCGTCAAAATCTTGCGATGCGGCACTGAGGAGCAGCCGAATTCCACGTTGAGCAAACTGAACGTTGTCACGGAACAGTTCAGGCTCTTGCTGCATGCACTGCCGCAGCTGCGACAACGGCATGCGCTCGTGTGCACTTCGAAAGTTGAAGCCGCGGTTGTTCAATTGCAGCTTCTCGCGCTTGATGTCCTCGATGACGACATCGACAAACCCGGGAAGATTGGTGTACTCGAAGGCATAGTCATCGAGAAACTTCTCGAGGACGGCCCAGCGCACATCTTTCGATATCTCGTCCTCGGTTGCTCGCGCGATCTTCGCGAAAAGAGCCTCACGTAGCATGGGCTTCAGCGACGGCAGGGGATGAACCGCACTGGACACCGTCGCGCTCTTGAGGTAAATCCACACCTTGGTGAGTCGACCGTTTGTCGACACATCGGTCTCCCTACGTGATTCCAGCACACGACCCTGTCAGTATTGGTACAATTTCCTTGTCGGTGCCGCCTTCTCACCAATATAAACGGCCACTTACTTCAACTCAGACGGGTATGACTCCTTCTTGGCAGATGTGTCGACGCCGATCGGCTCCGGATCGTCGAAGTTGACGTTCACCGCGCTAGCAATGCGCGTGGCGACACCCTAGTTTCCATACCAGCAAAGCAACACGTAAGAAGAACCGCACACAAATCTCACGCGTTGCTGCCAAGAGCATAACGCACCTTCAAGCCCTCCGGCGACCCGTCTAGGCGATGCTGCAGCTCCAACTCGAGCAGGAGGCGGCGCTGCTGCACACGTTGGAACTTGCGCGAGTAGCCGCCCACCTGCAGCACGCGCTCCGCCTCCACCAGCGCCGATTTCTCCTCCTCGAGCAACTCTTTGGCCGCCTCGTTCGCCACGCTCTCCACCAGCGCCTGGACACCCAGCAGCGAGCAGATGGCGCGGTAGTACTCGAACTCGGCCGAGCCGGGCACGAAACGGTGCTCCACGAGCGCGCGCTTGGCCGCGACATCCGGCGCGAGCGCGAACTGCTGCGCAAACGCGACGCGCGCGTCCTCGTCCAGCGCCGAGCCCTCGGCCGCGAGCACCGTCTCCCAGTCCTTCTCCACCATCCTGCCTCGGTGCCTTGCTCTTGCTGTGGTCGGCCCTCGATCGCCGTCCGTCCTTTCCCGCTTGTCCTTGGGCCGGCCAATTCGGAAATGACGGGAGGATCAAGTGGCAAAGGTCAATCCAGACCATCACTCGCTACATTCATTCCGTGTTGGATCGAAAATGGGTTGAAACGTGCACAAACGCATACAAACGTGCACAAACGCATAATAACCTTCATAAATGAATTAAATCTGTATAAACGAATCAATCTGAGTTCAAGGATATAAACTATCACAGGATTTTGCAGTTGAAGCTGCTCGAAAGCTCGGCATGGATACGAGTCGTGCCCAAGCAGGTGTCACTTGGCACCCGTGGATCGAATGAAATTGAGCTGGACGCTGCCCATTTGCTGCGGCAAGAGGGCTGATATGAGAACTCATACGTCAGAAGTGAGGCAGTGGACTCTCGCCGACGCGGCTCGAGGCACTGGCATGGCCGAGGACCAAGACATCGATGAGAAAATCTACGAGTTTTTCAGTGGGTAGCGCTGTTTTTCTATCGGAGGTTCTCCTTCTTCCAGCATTAAAACACCACGACGAAGAGGAAGATGACGAGCAGCAGCACCAGAAAGATCTTGAAGATGAGCGACCGGTTGCCCTGGACCATGTTGAACAGCTTGAGCAGCTCGCCCTGAGCCGACTCCACGTTCGCTTGGCTGTTGCATCGATCAGCAAATAATCGTTAATACACAGTGAACGGTATGAAGTCCGCACGAGAAGCTTCAGCACGTACGCAACGTCCATGTCGTCGTCGATTCGAGAGATGATCTCGCCCTGTTCCGCGACCATCGTCGCCATTCGCGTGTACATGCCGGTAATCTAAAGACAGACACAGCGACTATACCATCAGTTCTGCACTTTGACAGCTCGCAATATGAAGGAAGCTGGCGTCGCTTCACTACATTACCTCGACGATCGTGCTCTCGACTTGCATGGCATTCTGGTATCTCGTCTGCGCGTCTTGTCGAGGGTAATACTGCATCACTTGCTGCGCACCGCCATTGGCACTGCCCTGGCTTCCGGGCGTCGACGGCCGCTGCTGCTGCATGAATGGCGTAGATCCAAGGTTCGCTCGCCGCCGAAGTCCAGCCCCTGCTGGAGGCGCATTTGCTGAGGAGGGATAAGGAGGAGGCGCAGCCCCAGGAGGCGGCGCCTGTGAACCGTTTGCTGGGGCAAACGGATGCGGTCGGGACGGTGGCTCGAAGATCGCGGTGTGATTGTTTGCGAAAGATGGCGCGCCACCATTTGCTACAGCTCCATTTGCGTTGCTTGACCCCGTCCGAGCAAACAGTGGCGCGTTAATGTGCACCATCGGACTGCTGCCACCGTGGGAGAACTTGCTGCGGCGCGAACTGCGTTCCCGGATGGCCACCGTGTGCTGCTGAAGCGCATGCTGTAGGCACAGATAACAATGGATAGTCAGTGCACCATGTATCAATAACATCAGACACGCTAGCCACCTCACAGAGCGACGTACGTGGAACTCTTTAGCGCTCTTGGCGCAGCGCGTCTTGAGCGACGAGCAGATGATGCTGAAGTGCGCCTGGTGGTGCTGCTGGCTGCGTCCGCGCTGCGCGTTCATCTCCTGCTGGAACATCTGAATGTTCTTCTCGATCGCGGCCAGCTCCTTCTTTAACACGTCCGTGAGCGTCGCGATCTGCGCGCTCGGATCGTCGCCGATTATGGACTTTTTGTTCACGAGCTCCTGCAGCTCGCGTAGACACAGCTCCTGCTGGCGTAGCTGGTCCGCGATCTGCTGCGCGCGCCGCGCGTCGCGCGACAGCGGCCGGTGGTGCGGCTGCGGCCGGTGTGCGCCCGTGTCGAACAGTACCGTGATCTTGACGAAGTCGCTCGTACGGTCCGTCATGTTGCTTCTCGTCGACTGCTTCGTCGCTCCACACGCGCGGTGGAGGAAGGAAAGTGAGCCAGCACCGCTGTAGGAGTGGAGAGAGGGAGAGGGAGATAGCAAGCACCGTGGGAGCGAGGCGCGCGTCGAGGAGGGAGCGCGCGATGTGACGTACCGCTTCGCCTTGGAGTTTAGCTGACGGTGTGCCAGGTGGAAGCCGTTCCCAATTCGGTCTTCTAACTGTTATAATTTACATATGATCAATGAAATTAACAGATTATGTTAAGTTAAACTCGTGTTTCACACGAAATTTACGTGAAATTTTCGCAAAAGTTGCATTCGTAACGTAAAATTTCAAAATCAACTTCGTCTGGTGTACTCTCTTCACTCCCACAGTGCCGTGATTGCTGGGGCGAAGAAGATGGCACAGGGGGAGGAAGAAGCGGCGCTACGCGCCAAGATCCAGGCCATGAAAAACCTGCTAGAGGCCAAGAAGAAGCACCAGGGCGTGTACGCTCCGTCCGGTGCTAGTTACGGCCGCGGCAGCGCTTCGTACCGCCCTGGGTGGGCGGCGAACCGCTCGTGGGTCCGATCGCCGGTCGCGTCGTCCTCCGTCCCGTATTATCAAAAACCTGCGGGCTCGATCAGCGCCAACAAGGTGTGGAGGAGGGAGGACAGCGAAGCCAACGTTAGCACCAATCGATCTGCTTCGGTTTCGAGTAGCGGCGGCGCTTACAGACCTGCAGTGACTGCTCAAGTGACAAAACCGAAGCCTTGGAAGCAGTCTGTATGTAACTTGCACATTTTGGATTCTGGTTGAGGCACTTTACGATGTCTGCTGCTGTGTGGAATGCTTATTGGGCCGGAAATCGTGTCGGTTGTGGTGAACGTGTGCGGCGCGTAGCTCAAGGTGAACGCCAAGACCTCAGCACGAGCCATGCTGGTCAAGTAAGTAGAGTTGCTTGTCGTAATGGACTGGGATTAGTCTGCCAACTTCCTTCCCTGCTCACTAATGCTTCCGTCGAGTAGGCGCGCGCAGAACCGAATGCAGCTGCAGATCCTCAAGCTCGAGGACGGCGAGTACGCGAAGGCCAACGGCGGGTTCAGTCTCGTGCGCGCTGGCATCAAGAAGGTCGCCCCAGCAATCTCGACCACAACGGCGAGTATTGGGGCTGGGAGGAGTGAGTACTGCGGCATCCGTGGGCTTAACGCGCTCGCTCAAACACTCACACAACGACGATGATGTCTTGTAGAAACCATTTCCGCTGGGGGAGTCCAGTATGTCGTGGCGAGAGGAGGCAAGTCGATCAAGCGCACTTCGCTCTTGGGCAAGAGCAAAACCGCGGCGCTGTCTTCCAGACCATTGTCCAGCGGGGCTCTGACCAAGACAGGGGCTGCTAACGCCGCGTACGTTAAATCGCCACCCGTATATCACACTGCGTGGTGCTGACCTGATAGCATGATGCTGCTCAACGTGTGATCTTCGCAGTCTCCAGCGAGCCAAGGCGTCGATACAGAAGGCGCGAGCAAGTCGTTTCGCAGCCAAGCGAGGCGTCGTGCGCACCGAGTACTGCCGCTTCTACAACCGCTTCGGCAAGTGTTGCGTCCATACTTAGCTCCTAGCCAGCGCGTATGTTGCTGTTTCTTGACTCGTGACACTTCCAACGGCCTTGGCCTGCTGTGGGCATGTTCTCTGTTGTCTGCGTTGAGCAGGGTACTGCAACAACAAGAACGACTGCAAGTTCATCCACGACAGTCGGCGCGTCGCCATGTGCCGCAAGTTCCTCCGCAACGAGTGCACAGACGCGAACTGCCTGCTTTCGCATCAGAACGACGAGGTACTCTGCACTGCCCCAAGGTTGTTTGCTGCTGGAATTGTCTAATCCATGCTTCCCTGGCTCGAACAGAACAAGGTGCCCGTATGCTCGCTGTTCCTCCGCGGCACATGCACGCGGGAAGGCTGCAAATACCGCCACGTTAAGGTCAGCGCGACCGCGGCGGTCTGCGCTGACTTCGTCAAGGGGTACTGCGCCAAAGGTGCAGCGTGCCCTCTCCGGCATGAGCTGCCGTCAAAGAAGCGCACATTCTCGGGCGTACCCAAGCAGCAGGTCAGCAAAAGTAGCGTGGGTGACACGCCGCAGCCTCAAAGCGAGCCCAATCCCACAGGTAAGTCCCTGCTTCCTCGCGTAGCCGAGTCTAGCGACGTGATACTAGCTAAAGTGGCTGGATCGACCGGTGCGGACGCTGCTGCGACGCCAACTACAGCGAGGTCGGCCGTGTCCTCAGCCTTGGCGGACGAAGAGCTGTCCATCCGCCCCAACATTCGCTTCGCGCCGCGGCACGGCGCCGCCTTCTCGTCCCTTCTCGAAGGCCTGTAGCGTAGATGTTTGCTTTGCATGTGATGCATGCGATTAAATAAAGATCAGTACACGAAGAAACTTTACAGAGCCAATGATCTCGAGAGTGGCAAGCGCATTGACGCTCACACGAAGGAATTTGTGCACTTGAAGCGAATATACTTTAGCGAATTATTGTAGACCTAGCACAATATTAAAATCAAATAAGAGTGGTCGAAGACTTATGCGGGGAACGGCTCTGCCCACACAAAACTGGGTGGGACAAGTGCGAAGATGGAGGTGTTGGAGTTCCTCGCACAATCCAAAGGCGCCGCGGGCGTGCGCGCGTTCCTGCAAGGTCGGCTGCGACTGCTGCATGTCTGAGTCAATATACCAGCATGCAACACTGGTGCTGCTGCCTTCTAAATATGCTCACCAGCGCTGTGCTTGCCTGTTCACTAGACCGACGACTGGACGCGCCGGTGGTCTTCGACCAATTAGCTGAGCCCGTGCTGCTTCCGCCGGCAACTGGCAGAGATACGATCGACCAACTGGAGCAGTGGGGCGTTCGGCTTGAGCGGTGGCCGCTACGCGCGCAGCGAGAGTGGTGGAGCGCCGTCGCCAGCGCGTCCGCCAGTATCGTGCCTTTTGCCCACGCGCATCGCCTTGCGCGCGCGTTCCTGGACAGCGTCGCGCGTCGCGGGACCGGATATCCATCAGATGCGGTCTGTGTGGCACTAGCGCAAATGGTGGCGGCTACAAAAGTCGGTGACGATCTGTTGCCGCTGCGGTTGTGGCCCTCGAGTGGGGAATCAAACGTTCTGGATGAGAGCACTGACGATGGAGCCGAAGGCAGCGATGGGCAAGATGTTTGGGAAGAGATTGAGCGACTGGCGTTCCATCGCGCAGTGTTTGAGTGCGCAGAGTTGCCGTCGGACGATGAAGGCGGTGACTGCAGTACACTTGGCGGAGATGGGGTCGACACGCCGGCGAAGTGGCTGGCCCAGGACATGAGGCCTTCACATGCGCACGTGGCAAGAGCAGGAGAAGTGCTCGATTCGGTCCCGACAGCTAAGAAGCCGCGGCTGGTGACGTCCGCATTCTCAGCGACAGCATCTTCCACTAAAGGAACGAAAGCAGCGGCGATTGCGGCGGAGTCAGCTGCTGAAGGGCCTTCGTTGTCGAACGAGGTACGTTGTCACGCTCTGGCACAGCAACCGGTGTCTATCAGTCAACATTTGCGCTCTCTTCATCGACTAATCGGTATTTGTGCGTGGCTATCCTCGCCTACAGATGGAGACCCGTGCCGTGGCGCTCGCCAAGCCATTGGCGCAACTTGCGCGTGCTGATCCGCAGCCGACGCGCGAGGCCATTGACGAGGCGGTCAAGAAGGCGACCGCACTGCTGTTGGAGATCGTGAACGATGTACACGCCACCCATACGGCTAGCGAGCACAACTTTCGGTCGCTGTGCGCGCTCCTCCAGCTCGAAGCCACCAGTGACGAAGCCCTGTTCCACATTGCAACGTGAGTCACTATCTCGTATGCCACGCTGCTCACTTTGACGGCAATGCGTATGGATCAAGTACTAAGGTTGTTTTGGTACTCCTTTATGTGTTTATGTAACTTTAGCGCGTTGGTGGATTCCAGTTTCAGCTCTCGCTACGCAGCCTTATTTATCACCGCGAGTGTGCTGCCCAAGATCCAGCGCGCAGCTTCGGTGATCTCTCGTCTGCTCCTCCAGACTGCACTGCTGTTCGGCTCGCACTACGGCCCCATCCTCATCGATTCATTACTACTGCTACTGCTGGCTAGCGATGGCACGAAGCGCATCGGACCGCCTCAAGCCGAAGCCATCACTCGCATTCTGCGCAGTGACAACGCCGTACCAGCTACTTCGATCGACGATTTCGTGCGACGAGCGCTGGAAGCAGCAAACCCCACTGCACGTGGTGGATTGCCGTCACAGCTAATCCCGACGCCATCGGCGTCAACCACGGACCCACGTCCCCACCTGCTGACGAATGACTCAGCGCTCCTCGTGTTCCAGAACGTGTTCAGCGGACGGCCAGCACTGTCCGAGGCAACCGTTGAGCAGTTTGTGGCCGCATGTGAGTACGCACTCGATGGTCCAGGCGGCGACAAGCTCCCAGCCTCGCTGAAGTTCGCGACCGCGATCTTTACGCTCATCTCAAAGTACCCTGAGCAGGTTCGAACTATGTTATGTGGGTTTCTTTGGACTCATGGTGTTTGTATATTGACAATGACTATTGTTTGTGACTCTGGATGATCAATTTGATAGTGTACGCCACATGTGGAAGCGCTGGAGTCCATCACGAAGCGGCTGAGCTCATTCATGGCGAAGACAACGATGCGGTTCCTTCAGAAGCTCAAGAAGTAAGCTTCATACACATCTCTATTGAGGCACCGTCCGCTTCTCGCAGTAGTAGAACTTGCCGAGCCGGTAGTTGGCAAGAACTTGGCGTGCGGCTGGCGGGTGATTGGCGAACACCGGAGCACAGTCTTTGGCTTTCTGTGCGGCTTCGAGCAGCACTTGCGCGCCTCCCGGGTGTGCACCTAGCAAGTCGGTGACATCGTACACGTCGCCGTCAACCAGCACCCAGCACGAACGCGGTGTCTGATGCCTACGCAGCTCACAAGACGAGTACTGACGCTGCTCCATAGACTTAGAGACCGGTTGCACTCTTTCGGATGGCCGCCTCATTTGTTGCTGGTCTCCGCGAACAACAGCGGACCCACCAAAGGCAAGCCGCAGTTGATACTCCTTCTCAGTGCAGAAGAAGCACTTGTTGTTGGCGCATACGTCGTTGCAGCCAATGCAGGCGTCGCAGGCGTGTGCAACTGCTCGTCTCGAGACCGTCGGCGGAGTTGGGTCGGCGCTTCCCTGGTGACCCATCACACTCTCTGTGGGGAAGAGTTCGCCCGCTGGTTGCTCTTCGCGCTGATTATCGGATGGCGCTGGTCGAGAAGCTGATGGAGGAGCCAAGTCACTAGTCTTGACAATCGACGGAGTCGAAGATACCGAATGGCGACGGCGCTTGGATATATCGCTGCGCGTGACGGCATACGCAGAATCGACGCGGCTGCAATTCAAGCTGCCGTCGCTGCTCTTTTCGAGCGAGCTCTGGTCACGCGGACCGCATAGCTCACGTCGGTCGATTCTCGAGAAGGAGTTGCGCAGCGAGCTCTCGTACATGCTCTGCCTTCGATGGCGGCGGTTGCCACGCCGGCCGGGACTGTTTGTGTGATGTGAGTCGACACTCTCATCCTCGATGAGGTGCTCCAGTGTCAGCGGGTCATCCGTGCAATCATGACCCTGACGCCTACCTGAGTTGCGGGCATCTCGAAGCTGTCGCTCGCACTCGCGTCGGTAGCTTATCAGCACCTCAGTCATGTTGTCGCTGGTCGTTTGCTGGCTGAGTGTCGAGAGCGGCGCGAGAATCGTGTGTTGCGCACGGAACAAGCGCGATCGGTGCTCCACCGAGTGCTTCTTGCACTCGTAATCAGCCAAGAACGCCTTTAGATGGCTGACCGCGGCTGCTCGGCTGCCAAGATCAACGTCGCTTTGGTATCCCTCGAACTCGTGGGTATCTTGATTAGAGGCATTGGACACCAAGGCTGCAATGGAGTTCCGCCGCTTCGCCCGACGTCCACGACGATCCACTCGCACAGCTCGTGGGCCGTGATCACCAACGGCAGCAATGGTGACGACGCTGTTTCGACGCTTCGTGTGTGGCGCACCACCGCTGAAATGCGATACGAGGAACTTGGCGAGCGCAACCGACGTCTCGGTAGTGCGTGTAAGCCGCAGGTCCATGACCGAGTCAGTGATAAACCGGTGCTTCCGCAGCAGTTTCTCAGCGAGCACCGCGCTCTGCTTCGCTGCAGGAATATCACCGCCTTCATCAGTCCCATTGTTGGATTGGCGGTGATGGCGCCGGTGTTGGAAGTGGCGTTGGTGACTGGCGGATGTTCGCTGCTGCCGTTCAGCGTGCGCAAGGTGCATCATCACTCGTTGGAGCGTGAGCAGTGCGTCAAAGTGAACAATTTTCATGTTGGCTCCCACGCGCGCCTCGCTCGTCTGGAGGGATGACAGCTCGTACGTCTCTCCGCTGTCACCTTCACCGTTGCTGGTGCCGCTGTCACTGTTCTGGTGAGCTCCGCTATCTCCTTCGTGCATCCAGCAGCCTGAATGTTCGGCCGATTCGCCAAACGAGTTCGGGAGCAAGTCGACAATCGCGAGTTGGATCTCCTTCTGCTGGACAAAATACTGCACAATTTTCGCCCGTTGGTCGTTCGGCATGTTCACGGGCACCTTGGTCGCAGCGGTAGCGTTAGCAGCGATGGTGTTCACGGCGACGGTCAGTGCCACTCGCGCAATCTTTTCGGCGTCGAAGAATGCCTGAAGTAGCTTGAGGCACCAGTAACACGTGAGCGAGTCTTGCTGCAAGAGAAGCTCCTGCACCGCATCGACCACACGATGGATCTAAAGCAACGCAACCCAAGCCAGTTAGCCTTTGGCATTGGTGAGATCAATACCAGCAGGTATAGTTCTTACCATTCCGTTGGAGAGGAACGCGCCCGGTAGACTCGCAAGACGAGTGAGCGCCTGGAGTGTGACGACGACCTGCACGCTCGATACTTCCGCGTGCTTGCGCATCGCGTTAACGAGAGCTACCAAGTGCTCAATCACGACTTCGATGGCTTTGAGCAGCGTCTCGTGGTTGCAATGCACGCTCATGAGGTCGCCGAAGTGCAGGTTGGCGTTCAGCTCCTCCATGGCCTCTCGGATACTGACATTGTCGTTCATGGACACCTCCGTGCTGTCCATGGAGTGGCGAGCGACCACGTCACCCTTGTCTAGCAGCCGCTTTCGATCGCGCACTCGCCGCTGAAACCAGCCGACACTCTGGCGACCAGCTCCTTCTCCGCTCGTGTCGTCGTCTTCCAAGCTACTTGTGCGCTCAGGTGCATCGCCGGTTGATCGCCGAGTTCTCGCGGTCGAGTCAACCCCACCGCTTGGTGCTCGACGGATCGCGTTGTTGTTGTTACCGGTGGCAACAAGGTCGAACCGCACGTCAGTCTGGATGAGCCGCCGCAACAGGAACGTCTCGATCGACACACTCGTCATCGGAAGCACAAGTCGGTTGCCCCCAGTCGCATAGCTATCGGCTGTGTGAGGATGGAAGAAGCGGCTTCGGTCGAACTCTCCGCTGCAAACCGGGACAAGTGGCAGTCCAGCCTCGCGGCGTCCAAGCAGCAGTAGCGTGATGAGCTGGTCACGCGCGTCCATCCTTACAGCAACCGATTCCTCCCGCGCGAACTCCAACACGACGCGCTTGGGGTCCCAGTCGGGCCGCACAATCGCCAGCAACGCGGCGTAGGGCCACGAGATGACGGTACGCATGGATCGGTGCACTTCCACGAGCGCGTCACCTTGCAGGATAAGTTGGATCGTCTTGAACGTCATGTTCGTTGAGCTTCCTGCGTCCGTGGCAAAGTTGACGACCTTCTTGACCTCAAAGCGCACTAGTGACGGCTGGTTGAGGATCTCGTTGTTGCGCTTGCGGAGAGCTGGGATGGACATTGCTGCCATGCTGTCGTTCAGTCGACACAGCTTCACACCGACAGCATCCGCAGCGGCAACGATCTCATCCACGCACGTGTCACGCTCGATACAGAGGAAGAGTCGCTCTTGGAAGGCGGTGGCGAGCACCATTCCCTCCGGGTGGCTAGGCGTTGCGCACACGCGCTCGAGGTAGATGAAGGGCAGAGTCTGCACTCTCCGGCCGCAGTCATCCAGCAACAGCACCCCGCACACGGTTACCTGTAGCAGGAAGAGCTTGTAGCTCGCGTTGGCGTACTGCTCGATGCAGCGATAGTACAGCTGAGGCGCTGACTCTCGAGCTTGTGCAGCAGCGAGCTGGAAGCGCAGCGGCTGGAAGCGATACTGACGTCTCAGACGCGCAAGCAGAGCGAGCAAGTGCCGACACGCAGCACACTGGAACCGCAGCCGCGCCGACCGGAAGCGCGTCTTCTCCAGCCTAATGATAAACTGGTCCGGGTTGTTGCCAACCTCAACGTCTTCGATCTCGGACAGCTCCCATTGGTTGGTGCATTGGAACGTCTCGGGGTTGTACGTGGACAAGGTGGACGCCGTCACGACGACCACACGCGGGTACGCAGCCCACCAGGTCACCTTGGTGGCCATATACTGCGCGATGACGCGCTCGCCGCCAGTGTTGCCGCTCACCATGGCCCGAAGTTGTTGTGTGAGGGCTCAACTGCTGCGGGAACAAGCGAGCTTGAGACTGATTGAGTTAGCGATGTGGGTGAAGAGTGCGCCCGACCCGTCCACCGACTGATGCCAAGCTTAGGTGAAACGCGAATCCGTGGGTTTTGGATGACGGTTTTAATGCGAGCGCTCGGGCGTTGCATGCGTCACTCAACCAGACCCGACAAGCTGTGTTACGATCTTTGCCACTGATGAAAGGTGAAGAGCTGAATCGCGTTGATGGTTTCGCGTTTGTTTGGTGCCACCCACGCGTCTGATCCTTTGGCTTGATTGATGCTGAAGTGGCGCATTCCGGTCACGGCCTGGCCGTCCATTTACAGCACCGAGGAAACCTCTCGGCCCACCTCCAAGCGGCACGCAATGCGAACCTGGTAACGGCAGTCCCTGCGCTTCCGTCGAGGAATCAATTGAACGCGCAGCCCAGTGCGGTGTCAGAGGTGCGGCCGCCCCAATTGCATAGTTTAACACTGATTTTCGCTGCGCCTGACCGAAATTTCTGCTTACGACAAGCGGTATATGCCCTTAAAGCAGCACTCGCTAACGTGAAAATTGGAGAATTTCCACGTTTTCAAGTGAATTTTGCTGAAGAAAGTGTTGCCAAAGAGGTGCTCACTGCGTCGTTTCGTGTCCGGTGACGCCGCCTGCGTCACCTCCTCACATTTACCTAAACTGGAGGTGAATCGCACCCGATCGTGCCACTTTGCGTTTCCCTGTGCACATTTCACCGCAGTCACTGATACAAGTATCCCGGCGCATTGACAAGCGATGGCAGCAATCGACGATGTGGACGCGTCGACGCTAAGCTACGACGTCTTCTGCGCGCGCTACATGGCCGCCAACCGACCCGTGCTGCTGCGTAACGTGGCGGAGCGCTGGTTCCCACAGGCGGCGCAGTGGACGCGGCAGCTGGAGCCGATGGGCGGCGGGCGGCCGCGCATGGAGCTCAACTACGCGTTCCTGCGTGGCAAGTACGGCCACGCGGAAGTGCCGGTGCGTCCATGCTTGCAATTGGTGGGCTATAAGCTTTTGGGTGTTGATTATGGCGTTGAGATGCGCGCAGGTGGTCGATGGAGACGTGGTGGAGTATGGAGCCGAGACGCGCAGCACCATGACGTTCGGTGGGTGGATGGATTCTTTGGATCGAGCCTTTCCTGCTGACAGACTAAACGTAGCGAGCACTGCTGTTGGACTCTCACAGGAGAGTATCTGGACTTGCTGGAGCACAAGTGGGCGAGCAAGCGCTACTTGAAGGACTGGCACTTTGTGCACGCGTTTAGCCAGGAGGAGCTGTACACGTGCGTTGTCCGGTGGATGTCGGCAGCTGGTTGCTGTTGCCTTTGCGCTAACTGTCGTTGCGTCCCTTGTCTGGGCTTGGCGGTGGCATAGGACGCCCGAGTTCTTCCAAGATGACTGGCTGAACTGGTAAAGTTGTTCTGAAGCTGCGTTCATAGCGCTGTTGTGCGCTGCCGCTCACGATTCAATGCTGATAGGTGGTGGGATCAGAAGGAAAACAGCCAAGACGACTACCGCTTCGTCTACATCGGTGCGTGCGCATACCCGGAAGCTCGCTGAAGAATCTGCGCTGATCTGACTGTCCCTTCGCTCACCTCTCGGCCTTGGTCAGGACCTGCTGGAAGCTGGACTCCGCTGCATCACGACGTCTTCCGCTCGTACAGGTCAGTACTGAGCGGTGGCACAGACTCCAATCCCTTGCAATGACAAATCAAGGCCCCGTCGAACGAATGCAGTTGGTCGGTCAACGTGTGCGGGCGAAAGCAGTGGATCTTCTTCCACCCTGACGATGTGCGAGCTTTCTCGCTCTTGCTCGAGTAGTTAAGAAGTTGCTGACACGGCTGGTGTCGTCTTGAGCGCAGGAGCCGAAGCTCAAGGACGTGTTTGGAAGATTCGCGATCCCTGACGTGGCCAGCAGCGATATCGACGAGAAAAAGTTTCCGCGTGTGCGCGAGGCCACGCCCATGTATGTCGTCCAGGAGGCTGGCGACGCCATTTTCGTCCCCAGCGGGTGGTACCACCAAGTGACCAACCTGGAGGACACGATGTCTATCAATCACAACTGGTTCAACGGCTACAGCGTGGGCGAGCTGTGGAAGTTCTTCCAGCGCGAGTATGCCGCCGTTGAGGCCGAGCTGGAGAACCTGAAGGAGCTCGGGCTGGACGGGAAGGAGTTCCGTGACCAGTGCCAGGTCGTCATGAATGCCAACACGGGCATCAACTACGTGGAGTTCCAAGCTCTGTTAGTCGCGAAGGAGCAGGACCTCGCCGCCCAGCTTGCAGCACCTGAAGACGGCTCCATGTCCGTGGCTCAGCGAAAAGCAATGCTCGAGCACATCGAAACGGTTCGTACAGAACCTAATGCTTTGGTAGAGGGTTTGTTCAGCCATGGTCTGATGTCCTGTGTCTATCTGGCGCTGCTGTGCAGACTCGCGGCATTCTCCGCGCGCTTGACGACTATTTCCACGCAAAGTAGCAAACAAGCCGCTCGGTGCCCCGAGTGCGCGCTCGAACTTGCGTCCGTGGCGAAGTCAAGGCGCCTGAGCTCAGACAAATTGCCAACATCTTAGCGCCAAATTGCGCAATCGGCTGGTACTAGCTTCGCGAGTCCTCGGGCTGTTAGCTAGTGTTGTTGATCAGTGATATTGCAAGAGGAGCATTGCTGTCAGCAGCACCTCACTCGTTCAACGGCTGTTTGGTGGTCGGTATTCATGAGTGTCATGACTTGTATCTGCGACGTGTGGGAACATGAAACCACCAGAACCTGCTGCCTTTCTCCCATCCACTGAGCAGGAAAATACACGGCGTCCAGCGACCGACAGTCGCGGATAGTCGGCCCGGCGGCGCCGCCGGGTCGACGCCGCTCACCGGTACGAGCCTGTCAACGGCGGGTGCAAAGACGCAACTACGCCATGATCGGGCATACCCACGATAGTTTTTCTCATCGATTGTTCAAGATTCTGACGCGCTGATCGTGTTGGACGACGACATGTACTGCGCCCGGCCAAGATCGTAAAGATGAAGAAACCCAACCGCGCGAGCGACTACAGCACTACAATCTACGATGAAAATGGAGGTGAACTCGTACAACGCGCTTCGTGTGGTGAAGATCGCCTGTATAGAGAGCCCCGTTCGCCCAGGGAATTACAGCCCTTAGATACTCGTGATGGTGCCTATGTGGAGCGACTTTCACGCGGTGTACTGCTTGGACTTTGTCTCCGACTACGCGAAAAAGCTGGATTGGGACCTAGCTGACACGCTGCCTAAGTTTGAAGCTATCCACGCGAGCTCCCGACTGGGGCCATCCTCGATTCGGAGATTCCCAAGACGCTGAAGACGATAATGTTTGGCACACTGGCAAAGTTGACATCGTCGCTCGCGACGATGGCGTACTATCATCCAACCTCCAAATATTTCCCAGCTGTCGGCACTTGGGTCCGAGTACCTGGCGTCGGCAAGAGCATTTTTTATAAGTACTGCTTGGAGTGCGACACAACGCACCGATCAACTCCCAAGGGTGCGATTCGTGGACCCAACGTGGCTAACACCGGGAGCGAGTTTGTGCGCAACGACTCGGACGCCAAATGATTTGTCTGGCAGCAAGGCGATGAGCAGAAGCACCTGGGCAGCATGCACGGACTCGAGACAACGAGTCGGCTAAGCGCAGCGCTTGTGCTGCTGGAGCGCACCTGTGTAAGTTTGTTGCGTATTCTCAGCCGCTTGGCCGTCCTTCGTGAGCTTGCGTTCGTTGAGATTGATTGTTCCCCACGCAGTGTGGTGTCTGAGAGCGGATTCGTCACGACGCAGCGAATAAGCGAGTCCAGCGAAAGGAAGGCATGCGAACGGTAAAGCAAAGAGACGTGGTGAATTAAATGTACTACTGCTCTGTGAGATGCAAACTGAAGCACCCTGCAGCACTCCCAGCTCCTCCCAGCTCATCTAACGGGAACGGGTTGGGGTCGGCCTAAAACTCCTCGACGACGCACACGTACTCGCTGAACAGGATCGAATCGCCGTTCCTCGCCGCAGCAAATGACTCGCCACAGAGCGCCGCTGCCTTCGCCGACGACATGACCACGACAATCTTTACCGCACTCGGACGGACGCCCTCGATCACTTGGTCGACGTCCTCCCGCGCGAGCTCGCGTCTCGTTTCCAGTGCATACTGCAGGCAGTAGCACACGCGCTGGTCGTCCACAAAGATCGCGTCGATCGTCGAGAAGACCGGCGGACGAGGTCGGTAGTACTTCAATTGGGCCGGTGGCAGCACCAAGTCGCCGAACAAATCAAAGTCCACGGTCATTAGTCCACTGGGGATCGGGAGCTCGAGCTCGTCAGGGCCAGTGCGCGAGCGCAAGCGTATCGTCCGCTCGCTCTGGAGAGCGAACCACCGATGGCACATCATCTTGTTCAGGTCACGATGCGCCGCGCCTTGACACACGCCGTCGCCGTGTTGCTTCACGAACGACATGACGTTCCGCATGTCGTCTAGTCCGATCATGGAGATCACCGATTCGGCGATGTAACAAGACATAAACTCGAGTCGATACGCCCAGAGTAATCGCTCCTGGTCGGGACCATCTAAAACAGGAATTGCATCGAGCAGTTCGACTCGAATGCTTGTCTGAGGTTGCAGGGCCACCGGAAGTGGGCAGCGTCCGCTGGAGTGTCCGTGCCTGCAACTGCGCTGCCCGACTTGCGTCGCTTGCTCTGGGTTTTGAACGCAGCGCACTCGCGAACCCCTGGCACCGCAGTGAGCACGTGGACGGCATCGCCACTCGGTAAATTATCGACAAAGTACTCGCCGACGCTGCGCTCGGGATCGAGAGCCTCCATTGCCACCGTCTCGCCAAGTGTCTCGCCCGTCTCGGAGGCGCCCACTTCAGGAGTTGTCACTGTCAGCCATCGGTTGTTGACTTTGGCGCGGTAGAGTGTCAGCGCGTCGGTATCAGCGTCGTCACGCGGCAGGGTGTCCCCGCACGCAGTCGTGATCTCGAGCTCGAGGTCGGCGACGGGGCGATCGTTGGGGATGCGGACCCGGACAGGGCCCCTTTTGGCGCTAGCGACCACGCGGAGCAGCGAGCGATCTTCTTGTGCGTCCATGGCCGGATCGAATCGAGAGTGAGCCGGAATGGAGGAATGGATCGCCAGCCTGGCTGATTGGATCTGCTGCGGAGCACACAGCGGCCGTGTATCTGGGGAAGCCGCGAGTGACGCAGCCGCGTGGGCGCATCCATCACATCCGCGCGGCACGGCGTCGAGACTCGCACCCACGGCGTTGAGAGGCGGCCAGATCTCTTGACGGCGGCGACTCGGTCGCCATGTTCTCATCCAAACGACGGCCGGAGCTCTTCACTTCCTCGCAATCACTGCAAGCACATTTATGGCGAATCACTGCTCGCTATTCCTCATTTTAAGCCAATCAAATGATGTGACGCTGTGAAAGACGTCACGGCCGCAGACTGGTTCGAACACGCACGAAAATGGACGACGTGGAGCTGGAGGCGCTCGCCCTGGGCGCTCTGCTGGATGATCGAGAGCAGCACATCACGGACCTGGAGTGGCCCTCGCCGCTGGGTGATCCGCCCGACCTATCGTCTGCCTTCAGCCTCGGCCGTAGCGATGCTGTGTCGACTTCCAGCGCACTGACAACCTCAACAGCGCGCGGGCACTCGGCCAGTAAACGGCGGCGCACCAAGCAGAAAGACCCGAACCGAGCGCGGAACGAGCGTCGCCTAGAGCTGGTACACCTGCGGCAGCAGGCTGAGGAGCTCGAGAGCCGACTGGGAAAGCTCAAGAGCGGAGAGCGCCGCGGAGAGTGCGCTTCGACTGACCCGCAGGCAGAGTGCGTCGTGGAGGCGTGGAAAGGAATCGCGAACGACCTGGCGAGCGAACGCCAGCGCACGGAGCGGGAGAACATCCGCCTACGCCTGCTCGTGGGCAACCACGCCAAGATCACCAGCCAGCTGAGGCGCATCGTAATGCCCAAGCGGCCGCTCTACGCGCGCTCGGACGCGGCTTACCTGGCCGAGAACCCGGAATTTGCCGAGGCATCAAGGGAGTTGACCACCATTGACAACAGCATGGGTGGTGAACGTCCAAGTTCCAGAGGACGTGCTCTAGAGAGAAGTACAAGGCCGCGCGAACCTCTCTCTCGGACATTTACCAATGTCGGACATGCTGACGAAGAGTCTGCACGCTTGGACGCTCGGATGATCGACATGCTATTGCGTCGAGTAGCTCGTGCACGGGGAGACATTGACGACATATTCGCCGCGAATGGGCTGGCAGCGACGGAGAAAGCGTACCGGAGCGCGAGGGTAGAACAGGACGAATCGAGCGGCGTGAATATGGAGCTGGTGGCGAGTATCGTGCTGCCGTACGACCTAGAGGCAACACAGCAAGTCGTCTGGCAGCACTTCGGCCGCACGCTGCCCCACATGCCGGACCGAACGTTCTTTCAGTACCACGACAAGATCAAGGTTCGTCTGTTGCTGCGGTTTGTCTGCATCGAAGTTGCGTCACCACTCATTAAATGGATTGTGCCTGCAGGACATTGACTTGATGGACCCCGAAGACACGGACGTCGCGACATACAGCCTCGAACTCGCCAACGGATTCGTCACCTCCAAGTTTGATGAGTGGAGGGTCATGCGGCGGTTCGTATTGCCCGACCGCGTCATCATCATCTTTTGCCTCTTGGCCGAGACGACCGAGTTCGCGTCCGAGCCGGTCGAGGGTATTCAGGTCCTCGAACAAGCATACATTGTGCTGCGTCGGCCAGACACTAGCAGCTTTGACGTCGGCGGTGACACGCTCATGCAGACATGCTATCACGTCCAGCCGGTTGTGAACAAGCCGAGTGCGAGATCAGAGCGCACGCTCGCTCAACTCACTGACTTCCTGTTCGCCTTCGTCGCGGGGACGATCAGCGTTAACCACCAAATGATCGAGCGAGAGCTCGAAGGGATGACACAATAAAGCGAAGGTAATGTGTACGTGCAACTTATAGTGGTATGCTATTCAGACGCTGAATTGGGTGAGATCAGTCGTGTTGCCCTCAGTCTGCGACATCGGGATTGCTCCGCTGCATTTGCACCGAGGGGCCTTCACTCCATCCGATAATCAGTCGGCCGTCCATCCGTCTGTCTATCGGTCAGTGCCACTTCCTCTTACTCCGTCATCTACTATGAAGACTGTCGTCCACACCGCAAGTTGCAAGATCACCCGTTGGTGGTGGCGTTGCCGTCGCATTCACCAATGTAATCCAGGCGGAGACAGAAAGTCCACCAGTCTGTTGGGGCGGTCCACGCCCCCGCTCTTCCGAGATAGGTGGTTGGAGTAATCGCTTCATATAACATCATCACTGCAGCACATGCATCACTTATGGTTCCAGACCCAGCGAAGGCGCCTATACAACTGCGACGCCGAGACAGCCAACGCGGCAGGCGCCTTTTCAAGTGCAGCGCATTCTCGATCCTGCCGCCACGGACGCACAAGACGAACGCTCACTGCGCTACGTGGTCGCTGGTACTGAGAGAGGCGCTATCCACGTCAGTATCGCCAGCAACCGCTCCATCGCCGACCTCAAGCTCGAGATCAAGACTGCATGTGCGGACGCTCTGTGCCACGTCGACGCCGACGCGCTCATGATCTATTGTGCCGAGCGCAGCACCCAGCCGTCGGCAGTGAAATCGTCCGACGTGGACGCCATCGCGGCAGGTGCGACGCTCCATCATTCGTCGACCATGAAGCCGCTCGATGCTGTGCACACCGTCGGCGAGTACTTCGGCAGTGACTTGCCAGGCCATGATATCGTCCTCGTGTTTGTCGCATCTCGAGAGACTCGCAAGCGCGCCGCGTCTGGCCAAGACTTCGGATCCAAGAGGAGGTGATACTAGGCGTACTGCGGTATGCCCGACGCAGTCACTGATGCGAACAGTCACGAAAACGTGGACCGCTCCCAGCTTGGCTTCGACGTTCCGCAGATGGATGCTGTGCCAGCCAACACGCACCTGCTTGTGCGCGAGTCGTACAAGGCGATGTTCGACTGTATCGTGCGCTTGGTGGGAAAGCGCACTGTCCTGAAGAACTCGAGGCAGGCATACATCCTCGTTACGGGTAACTCGGGTGTCGGCAAGAGCAAGTTCTACCGATATTGTCTCAGGCGCACGACGCAAGGCGTCAAGGAGCTTCCGAGGACGCGATTCGTGGCCAACGCTGGGAGCGTGTTTAAGCGCTACGACCCGGACACCCAGGTGTTTGCGGAGCTGAGCACTGAGCAGTGCCACGACCACGAGAAGTGCGCCTACGTGGTGCGCTTCGTTGACAGCGAGTCGACGGTGCTGCGGAGCTGGCACGGCGTCACTGCTCTCTTCGCCTCGCTCGGTCTGGACATCGTCCAAGTGATTCGGGACAGAGCTGCGAGTTTCACCGTGCCGCCTTGGCCTCTCGACGAGCTGAAGAGTTGCAATCGCCAGCTTGACGATGATGAGCAGCTGACGGACGGGGTGCTGCTCGACTGGTGGCACAAGTTCGGTGGAGTGCCCAAGTACGTGTTCACGCACCGGAACGTTGGTCAACACTCCGTTGACGATGCGATTGCGTCGAATCACGTAAGCCGAGTGCTGTGGCACGGGAACCGCAGGCAGCCACTCAAGTCGACCAACTCGATGCACTATCTCCTTCAGATGGTGCCGCAGACCAGTGACTACCATTCAGTGTTCCGAGTCGAGTTCACATTACTGTACGTCGCGAAGTCGGTGATCGCCAAGACAAGGCTAGAAGACATGAGGAAGCTCGTGGCGTTTGTGAAGCAGCATCGTGACGATCCATCTCATGGTGTGGCGCGTCGAGACCCGATCAAGATGATGTGCCATCGGTGGCTCGCTCTCCACGTCGGGCGATCGCTATGCTTGCGCTCACGCACTAGCTCGGGCGAGCTCGAGCTCTTGGGCCACAGTAAACTCACAACTGTGGAATTCGATTCGTTTGGCGACTTGGTGCTGCCGCCGGCTCAGTTGACGTACATCAGGCCCCGTTCGTCGGTGTTGCCGTTGATCGACGCGCTGTTTGTCGACGACCAGCGCGTGTGCTACTGCCTGCAGTTCGCGCTGGAAACGGTTCGCGAGGTAACACGGGAGGACGTCGACAGCGTGATCGAAGGAGTCCGTCCAAGCGCGGTAAAAATCGTCTTGGTGACGTCGTCTGTGAAGGCATCGGCGCTCGTGGCCGACGCATTTATAGCAGCGCGGTGCGATAGTTCGGTCCCGTTGGATGAGTATGTGTGCGGCTTCCCGGTCTTCTCAGTTGACCCGATTCGTTTCCCAAGACATGAATCCCCATGCCTTCGGTGAGTACATTCGTTTTATTGAGTGAATTGTGCGAAAAATCGTGCTGGTGGCGCAGACTTCTTCATCCATCGTAAATGCGCCCACTTGGGCTCCGCGAACTTCCGGTGTTGCCTCGGTTTGGACGGCATGCATGAGTATTATAGTAGCTTGCAGCAACACAGGTTGTATATCCTATTGACGACTCTTGCTTTGTGTGTGCATGCAGTGCAGCTTGCTATAGTTGCTACAGCAACCAAAGCATGCCGGTTCAACCTCGATGCCGACGCGGTATACGAAGCCTAGTCGCTGTCACTCTCGTCATAGTCATCGTCTTCATCAATCGCAAGGTTCGCGCCGCCTGCAGACCGCACAGCTTCCACCGCGGCTTCTGTTCTTGGCGGCACACTTTCAATCGACTCGGTTGCTTTTACCGCACCAGCTCTTCGTGCCGTTTTCTTCGTGTCCGCCTTCTTCACGACCGTCTTCTTGGCTGGGCGCTTCGATTTGCCTGCTGTTGCGGATGCTGCTCGCTTTCCTTTCCTTTGCTGCATTTTATGATACTTGACAGCGCCTTCGTCGATCTCCGCGACCTTGTCGTGCAGGAAAGCGAGCTCGCTGCTGCCTTCCACCGCTCTCTTCCTGGTGACACGAGCAACCCCGTCAGACCAATCCAGCAAATGTATCAGCAACACACAGGCGTTGACAATGTACAGCTCAATCGGCGTCAGCGTCTGTCTGTCGCCCCCAGCAGTGCCGGAAGCCGCGGCTTGTGCCTTGATCTTGCGCGCGAGGTCCCGAACAAACACCTCGAGCGACGACACTGCTTCCGCACGGCACACGACAAAGAGAGCATGCACAAATCGTCTAGACTGAGATAACGCCACCCGTGGAGTAACAGATCGCTTTAGACGCTCGTGGAGCGGCCTCACCGCAGCAGAGCAGCGCCGGCTCGCTGATCTGGCCCATGTCCTTTTGGCTCTTGAGCAGCTTCTTCACGCGGCCCTACCGAGCGAGTTGTGGCATGAGAGAAGCCCATACAGTGACTACGTGACGCCAACCACCTCAAATGCGTCAGCATAGGGCAGTGAGCGCCCGCGATCGCTCGCTGCACGGGCACGTCCGCCCGACACTAGTACCTTGAGCACATTGCGCTGCTTGTTCATGGCGGTAGGCTGCGTAACCTGAAGTGCAGACAGCCATGAGGTTACATCTGAGATGTATGAAAATAAAGTTACGCTGTAACCTAACAACTAGCGCTGCACAGCTAGTGACAAAATTTTACACACCCCAATCAAAAATTCTCGTTTCCCGCCACCAGCTTGCTCCAAATGCGTATTTTGGCGCAAAAATGGGCACAAATCAAGCTAAGAACGTAAGCTTTCCAGCAGTGTCGGTCGCGTGTACTGATGTTTTGTCCAGGCTGACCAATTGCGTTTTGAGAAACATACCCGCTGAAAAAAGTTTACGCGCCCTTTATCTTATCTTAGTTTTTGTATACTTTGCGGGTTTGCCTGCTGTCACCAGTTGAAGCACGTCTGGCAGACTTACTTTCACAATTGCACTCCGCCAACAAGATGGGTCGCGCTCCAGAATACTCATCGGATATGCGGCGTCGATGTGTGGACAAGTTGAAAGCTGGAAAAGGCTACAAAGTCATATCCAAGGAGCTCGTGATGGCGATCAGCAGTGTTTGCACACTGATCAAGCACTTTAAGTCAATGGGCAACTACATCCCCAAGCCACGCTCTGGTCGACCTCGAGTCACCGACGTACGTCTAGACCGCCGCATCGTTCGTGAAGCAGAGAGAGGTCGCTTTGCGTCGGCCACGGCCATCGCAGAGCGCGTTACCAAGTCGACGGGACATGCGCTGTTGCCGTCGACAGTCCGCTCACGTCTGCGTGACACTGGCCTTCACGGCAGATCAGCAAGGAAGAAGCCGTTCCTTTCTCTCGAGCACCGGCGCAAGCGGCTTAAGTACGCCAAGCTCATGCTCAAGTCGCTGCCGCAGCAGAACGAATGGGGGAATGTTCTGTTCACGGACGAGGCGTCCATTCAGCTCCACGGCCGAACCGGGAAGGTCACCGTGTGGCGTCGATCACACAAAGCGTTCGACGCCAAGTACATCCTGCCGACCTTCAAATCTGGCCGCGAGTCTCTGATGGTGTGGAGCTGCATTACGTCAAAGGGGGTCGGCAAGATGCACTTTTGCTCAGGGTCTACGACTGGCGAGTACTACCGCACCATACTGCGCCACGAGATCCCTGCGCCACGTGAATTGCTGAACAACATTGAGCCAAACGTTTTTGTGCAAGACGGAGCGCCAGCCCATCGAGCGAGTGCAACGAAGGACGTCGTCGAGGAGCTTGACCTCATTGACGTAGGGCATCCGCCTCAAAGCCCAGGCCTGAATCCTATCGAAAATTTGTGGCCCATCATGAAGCGTGAGCTTCGGAAGGATCTAGCGATATCCATCGATGACTTGAAGGGAAAGCTCTCTCGGATCTGGCACAGCATTGACACAGAGACAGTCAAGAAATGTTGCGAGTCGACGCCAAAGCGCTTGCACCAAGTTTTGGCCGCGAAAGGTGGCCACAGCGTAATGGGGCGCTGTCCAAGACAGTCCCCAAAACACAGCACGCACGCTTGTGCTAAGAGGAAGCTCGACTTCCCGACTTGGAGGGAAGAAGGAAGGGAAGACTTGAGTAGAACGCGGAAAATTTGCAGCTGAATTGAAATGAGCTTATGGTTCCTGAATCCTACAAATATAAAACCACTAGAGTCCTATGGGGTTAAATGCAGTCAACCTACACATACAATATAAAACCTTGGGTTGAATCAGGTTGAGCTTGAGGCTTGGACCAGGAGAACATTCTCCAGCTTGAACTTCAATGTGAGGTTCTTCTTCGAAGAACCTCCCCGCCACGTGGCATGTTGTGATCGGCTGATATCAACAACATGTACCCACAAATGACACGTCGGCCTCGTCACCAGATAGTTTCCCAACAGGAACCATTATTATGCACAAAGACACGTGTGCATGCAGAGAACACTCGAGAATGTTCGAGAACATTCCATGCGGTCGTAATCATTGATCACTACCGTGAGTGTTGGTGTGTAAACATGGATCAGACATCATGTTTACGACA